>PVIU01004520.1:0-125791 GCA_004026605.1 Ondatra zibethicus | reverse complement strand
CAGTCTCAGAATTAAAAAAAAATGACCAACTATTAACATATTGACTACACATAGCTGGCATGAACTGAGTGCATAGGACATTTCAGAAAAGGCATTAGATACCTTGAGAAGAAATATTTGTCAGAAACAGATTCTAGATGAAAAACCTAAAATCTGGTATTTGAAACACACATTTTCAAAATTGCCCTTTAAAAATATTATTATTACTAATAGTAATAATACTAATAACTATTATTGTTGTTATTGTTATTTTGAGACAGGTTTCTCTGTATAACCTTTGCCTTCCTGGAACTTGCTCTATAGACCAGGCTGTTCTTGAACTCAGAGATCCTCCTGGCACTGCCTCCCAACTGCTGGCATTAAATGTGTGGGCTATCATGCCTGGCTTGGCATTTTATTTGTAACCAAAATTTCCATGCTTATAATGATCACACCCTGTCAATAGATGACTAAAAGTCTCAACACAAGATTCTTAAACACTCAGATGTACACATACACAAACACACACAGAGAGTATTCAGAAGACACTGAGTAAATGATATCACATGGTGTTCTGATAAGTGGAGATATTTCTCTCACAAGATCAAACTGTACTAGAGCAATAAGACACCAAAAGGATATCAAGTGGATACAAATCGGAAAACAAGTCAAACTCTCACTGTTTGCTGATGACATGATAGTTTACATAAGCCACCCCAAAAATTCTACCAAGGAACTTCTACAACTCGTAAACACCTTCAGTATTGTAGCAGGATACAGGATTAATTAAAAAAAAATCAGTAGCCCTCCTGTACACAGATGATAAAAGGGCTGGGAAATAAATCAGAGAAACAACACCCTTCACAAGAGCCACAAATGGCATAAAATATCTTGGAGTAACTCTAACCAAACAAGTGGAAGACTTGTATGACAAGAACTTTTAGTCTTTGAAGAAAGATATTGAAGAAGACACCAGAAAGTGGTAATATCTCGCATGCTCTTGAGTAGGTAGAATTAACATAGTAAGAATGGCAATCTTACCAAAAGCAATCTACAGGTTCAATGAAATGCCCAGCAAAATCCCAGCAAAATTCTTCACAGACCTCAAAAGAACAGTACTCAACTTCATGTGGAAAAGCAAAAAACTCAAGATAGACAAAACAATCCTGTACAATAAAAGAACTTCTAGAGGCATCACAATCCCTGAATTCAAATTCTGCTACAGAGCTACAGTAATGAAAACAGCCTGGTATTGGCATAAAAACAGACAGGAGGACCAATGGAACCATATAGAAGACCAGGTTATTAATCCACACACCTTCGAACACTTGATTTTTGACAAAGAAGCAAAAAATATTAAATGGAAAAAAGAAAGCATATTTAATAAGTGGTGCTGGCATAACTGGATATCAGCATGTAGAAGAATGAAAATACACCCATATCTATCACCATGCACAAAACTCAAATCCAAATGGATCAAAGACCTCAACATAAACCCAGCCACACTGAGCCTTATAGAACAGAGAATGGGAAGTACACTTGAATGCATTGGCACAGGAGACCACTTCCTAAATATAACCCCAGCAGCACAGACACTGAGAGAAACAATAACAAATGGGACCTCCTGAAACTGAAAAGCTTCTGTAAAGCAATGGACACGGTCAAAAAGACCAAACGACAGCCTACAGAATGGGGAAAGATCTTCACTAACCTACATCTCCAAAATATACAAAGAACTCAAAAAATTGGTCATCAAAAGAACAAATAATCCAATAATAAAAAAAAACGGAGTACAGACCTAAACAGAGAACTCTCAACAGAGGAATCTAAAATGGCTGAAAGACACTTAAGAAAATGTTCAACATCCTTAGTCATCAGAGAAATGCAAATCAAAACAACTCTGAGATTCCATCTTACACTTGTTAAGAATGGCCAAGATCAAAAACACTGATGACAACTTATGCTGGAGAATCTGTAGGGTAAAGGGAACACTTCTTCATTGCTAGTGGGAATGCAAGCTGGTACAGCCCCTTTGGATGTCAGTGTGGAAATTTCTCAGAAAATTAGGGAACAAATGTCCTCAAGACCCAGTAATACCACATTTTGGGAATATATCCAATAGATGCTCAATTGTGCCACAAGGCCATGGCCTCAACTATGTTCATAGCAGTATTGTTTGTCATAGCCATAACCTGGAAACAACCTAAATGCCCCTTGGCCGAAGAATGGATTAGGAAAATGTGGTACATTTATACAATGGAGTACTACACAGCAGAAAAAAATAATGACATCTTGAATTTTGCAGGAAAATGGATGGAGCTAGAAAACATTATTTTGAGTGAGGTAACCCAGACACAAAAAGACAAGTATCACATGCACTCAGTCATAAGCGGTCTTTAAACATAAAGCAAAGAAAACCAGCCCACAAATCACAGTTCCAGAGAACTTAGACATCAATGAGGACACTAAGAGAGACATAAATAGATGTAATCTACATGGGAAGTAGAAAAAGACAAGATCTCCTGAGTAAATTGGGAGCATGCAGACCTTGGAGGAGGGTTGAAGTAGAGGGGAGAGGGGAGAGGCAGGGAGGGGAGCTGAGAAAAATGTGGAGCTCAACAAAAATCAATTAAAAAATATTTAAAAAATCAAGCTGTAGGCTTGAATTTACTTGAGTTGACTTCTGCTATGGATCATCTCTCACTGTTGTATCAGTTGGAAAGGATGCTCATGTTATGGGCCATCTCTCACTGCTGAGAATCTTAGGCAGCTATTCAACCAGAAGTCATGCTGCCCAGGAACAGCATCCCTAGTCTCAACTCTCAGAGCACAGCTCCTCTCCCTTGAGGAAGGTGGCTCCAAGGCACTCTCTGAGCAACCTTTAGTGCTTTGTATTTGTTTGCTTGGTTTTTCTAGACAGGGTTTCTCTGTGTGACTTTCCTGGCTGTCCTGCAAAGCGTTCTGTAGACCAGGCTGGCCCCAAATTCACAGAGATCCACCTGCCTCTACCACTGCCTGTGCTGGGTGTAAAGGCTTGTGCCACCACTGCCTGGACAGTGTTTCTCTTTCACCAACATCCAGGCCACTGTTCCATCCTTATGCTTTGCCTCCCGTCTCCTGTAGCTGTAGCCTACACTCCAGAGGCCAGCAAATGCCTCACAGCAGACAGGACGCCAGACACCTTGACTGAGCCCCTCAGCTCTGCATTCCTACCATGTCCTTGCCTCTAATACGCAAGAACTTTCTGTACTTCCTATTAATGAATTCACTAGCAGGCTGGGCAAATAGCTCAGTAGGCATGAGGACATGAGATTCCCAGAACCTAAGTAACAAAGCTGGGTGAGGCAGAGCATGCTTGCAATCCTACTGCTAGAGAGTCTGTAACAAGTGGATCCATTTCTGGGGCTCATTGCCCAGCCAGCCTAGCCTAATCAGTGAGCAGGGGACCAATGAGAGACCCTGTCTCAAAAAAGAAAGTAGATGATGCCTGAGA
Organism: Ondatra zibethicus; assembly: GCA_004026605.1. Classification (NCBI taxonomy): domain Eukaryota; kingdom Metazoa; phylum Chordata; class Mammalia; order Rodentia; family Cricetidae; genus Ondatra; species Ondatra zibethicus. Next base: position 122,319 of record PVIU01004520.1, on the reverse strand, counting down.
AATGATATCTGATGCTGTTCTATGGCCTCTATACATACATGAAGATGTGTACATACATATGAACAAGTAAAATAAGTTATTTATTCAAAGATTAATCCAGTATTCTTACAAGATCTGACCTTGAAATTTTTCTGCAAATATTTAGTTCACTTTAAATAGAAGCTCTTAAAATTAAATTTTAGAGAGTCTCTAAATTCTAAAAGTGCTTAACTATTTAAAGGCATTGTTCTGTACATATATGTATGCAGATATATGTGAATCAATCTATATGATCTATAGTATCCATATCCATGTGCACATATATCTCTATCCTTATGTAGTCCTGCACGACATGGCAACATTTTGGTTAGTGACAGACTTCATATACAGTAGTGGTCACATCTGATTATGATACCTGTCAGGTCAAAAATCTCATGCGCAAGCGTGCTCTGTGGTGTTCACACAATGAAACCATCTAATGATGTCTTTCTCAGAAGATGTTCTAGTCAAACAATGTATGACTGGATATAAGGACGCAAATAGACTATAGATAGCAAATAGACTATAGATGACATGGATATGCATATAGACATAATTGAGTAGATATAAATAGATACCCACAAGTATGTAAGCAAATAGTACCATAAGTTATAATGAACATAATGTTAGGCAGAATTACCTAAGAAAATTAAGCTTAGTTTTTTTCTCATTAATTCTAAGAATATCATAGGATTAGGGTTGAGGGAGGACAAAAAGACAAGACAGAATGCATTCAAGCAATCACAAAGTCATTTAGCAAACAATCAATTCTAAACAAATTGGTCAACAGATACATTGAGTACTCAGCTCACATTTTAGATGATGTGGGTATTGGTGGGTTGATAATGAACTTTTTTATATAAAGGTCTTTATTGCATCTGTCTACTACTTTCTCGTTTATTTTATTTTACTTTATTTTAATGAAGTTGGACAATCATTTTTGAATGAATGACAGGTAGGCCTGTCCCCACCCTTATATTGAATAAAATATACTATTTTTTGCCAAATACAAACAAAAAACTCCACAAAATACATAATAAAAAGTTAAATTATAATATTGTTTGTTCTTGTGTTTTCCTGGAAATTATTCCCAATAACATTTTTAATGTATCAGCTAAGTTCTATTGTACTTCATTTGATAATTGTATTTTTCAAAACACATAATTGTCACTGAGACCTATTGAATGTCTCATGAATTAGCATCATAAAGCAACTGGCTATGCATCTATGGCCTTCAGTGATTCTGGCTTCCTCATCTTGAAGCTATTATTTGAGCACTCAATGTTGAAAGATGATTGACCACAAGAGATGCTGAAATCTAAAAACACATAATATATTTGATTTATAAAGCCAAGGTTGCTAATTGTGTAATATTGTGCCTGCTTATAAATTGGCTCTCATAAATTTGATGAAGACTTCTAAGGGTATTACATGAAATTTTTCACCCATAAAGTATTTTTCATTAAATTGAATATTGCCTAACACATTTTGTAAATTATAGTTTAAATAAGACTCATATAATACCACAAAATTGCTTTTTGGGTCACTTAACCAGCTAGCACAAAATTCATAGACACAAAATAGGTCATTAGAGTAAGAAGTAAAGCTAATTAAAATTCATCAGTTCTGTGCCCAAATGTTCTTTCCTCCTGATAGCAATATTAGACACCTAACCTTTTTTTAAAATTTGTTTAAAAAATTTTAAATAATTTTTATCTTATCTACCTTGGCATAATGAAAAATCATTCATAATAACAGGCAAAATATTTATTTATTTGTTTATTTATTAAGACAGGGTTTCACTATGTATCCCTGACTGTAGACCAAACTGGCCTTGAACTCACAGAGATCACCTGCCTCTGCTTCCTGAGTTCTGATATTAAAGGTGTGTGCTACCATGATGGGCTAGCCTACTTGAATGAGACATTTTAGTCTCACTGTTCAGTCATCAAATATTGGTTTGTGTAATCCTGCTTGTGTCAGTGAAAGCTCAACTCCGAGAGTCTGAGACCAGGTCACAGCAATAAAATTTCTACACGATCAGGACCAAAACTAAGTGGTTTTATATATTTGTGTATGAGCACACACACACATATACATATACATATGTGGTGTGGGAAGTCCTTCTGTATATGTGTTGCTTTTATTGGTTAATGAATAAAGAAGCTCCTTTGGCCTGTGATAGGGCAGAATAGATCTAGATGGGCAAACAAAACTAAATGCTGGGCCAGAGTAGGCAGTCAGTGAGACGCCATGTAGCTGCCACAGGAGAAAGATGCTAGTTGCCAGCTGGAACCTTGCTGGTAGGTCATAAACCCCATGGTAAATATAAAATAATAGAAATGGATTAATTGAAGATGTAGGAGCTAGCTAGAAATATGCATAAGCTAATAGGCCAAGCAGTGATTTAATTAATATAGTTTCTGTGTGGTTATTTTGAGTCTGGGCAGCTGGAACAAATGAGTGGCCTCTTACTACACATATGTATATACATGTAGCAATAGTAATTAAATATGAGATCATAATTTTGAGAAGGCCACAAGTTGGCGGAATGAGGAAGGGGAACGAGTGATGTAATAAAGTGTTAATGCATAAAATTTAAAACACAAAATTATTAAAGAATGGAGTTAAAGAGTTGGACCAGCAGTCAGGAGCACTGGTCACTCTGGCAGAGACTCTGGGTTCACTCCCAGCACCTATGTGGTAGCTCACAATCATCTGTGACTCCAGTTCCAGGAAAGCCAACGCCCTCTTCTGGCCTACACAGTCACAGGCTTGCATGTGGTATACAAATATACATGCAGGCAAAATACCCATATACGTAAAATATAATAGCTGTTTGTGTGTGTGTTTACTTCCTTTTTGTTGTTATTGTTGTTGTTTGTCTGTTTATTTTGCTTTTCGAGACAGGGTTTCTCTGTAGCTTTGGGGCCTGTCCTGGAACTAGCTCTTGTAGACCTGGCTGGCCTCAAACTCACAGAAATCCGCCTACATCTGCCTCCCGAGTGCTGGGATTAATGGCGCTCGCCACCACCACCCAGTTGGTGTTTACTTTCTATTCAGTGTCAGCTACCTTTCTATAACTAATTCAAAAATGGAAAACACTTCAGAAAGTTCTAGAATATGCAAATAGTACACATCTATTTTTTTAAAAATAATTCCAGAACTATCTGTTCAACAACTCCCCAGTAAAATCATCTTAGTGATGATGTGAATATTGATGTGAAAAGAAAGCTAGCAGGGTTGGCTTCTTAGAGATATTCCTTTCCCTTCCTTAGTGCCATGACTCTGGTAGCTATTCATTTCACCGCAACTGTGTTTCAGCTTGGAAGGGATTTGTCTTGGTCACCCGGGATGTACATCAGGAACAAATTTAAATCAGTGTTACTACTTTTTCACAATGCCCTGAGAAACTACTTTGAAATGAAAGAATGCTCATTGAATCTTCAGTATTAGTAACCTTAGCTCCTTAAAGGTGAGGACTGGACTGTCTCTTACATTGCAAGCTATGTTCAGATGACTCATGAGTCCAGAATGGAGACCATCAGCATCTTAAGAACCACTTTTTTAATATCTCTCTGAGGCTACCCAATGCACTAATGGCCAAGACACTGCTAGGATACTGTCAGATGAGAATTTAAGGTGGAGAAAGCTCCATTCATCTTACTAGAAAAATGATTTTAGAAGACAAGTTTTTAGCTCCATTTATTGACTTTTTAAACTTTTTAACAGCTGATCGTCTACTGTGCCTAGTTTTGCAATTTTCTGCTCTTTCTTCCAATCTCTAACCACTATATTTTTATATGATTATTATTTTTCTGAAATTAGAAACCATGTTATTGAGAAGCAGTTTTGGTTAACTGCAACTTGGAGAAAGAAACTCACTCTTGCTGTTGGAACTTTACAGTGTTCTAATATTGGGAGAAATATGGGCATTTTAAAGCTGCCTCAGGTTCACCAGTTAGCTTTTAACCTTTGTTTTTGTTGTAGCAAGACTTACAGAGTTTTGTTACTACTTTCCTCTTTTTTATTTTTCCCACAGCTGGGGAAACCAGGGTCTCACAAATTCTAAGTGAAAGATCTGCCACTAACCTATCTTTCCAACATATTTCTTTTATCTATCCATCAATCAATCTATCTATCTATCTATCTATCTATCTATCTATCTATCTATCTATCTGACTGTCTATCTACCTATCTATCTATCCATCCATCTATCTATCTATCTGCTTGGGAAAGGCTTTGCAAATTTCAAGACTCAAATCATTTAGAAACACTAACTTCCATGAGGCAAATACTTTTGTGAAGTGGATATAGAAATCATTTTCTGTTGTAATCATTTCACAGCTATTTCTCCCATGGTTATGTAAGAGTTGTGTCTTCAATGTAGAATCACTGTAAATTCTAATCACTGTTACTATAATTCTTCAGGTGACCTTCATTAGGTGATTTGAGTCTCAAAGAAAATAGCCTTAATTGCTACCATGAAAAGTACATGATATAATACAATTGGATAAATAGAATGGTCAAGGTAGTGATAGTATAGACATTAGCACCATGTAATTGGCGAATTACATTTAAACACTGTTCCAATTAAATATATTACATCTATAATATTAAAGTATCTGTCATTTACCATTTAGTTATTTGTATCATTCTCAGTATCAGCCTCTTTAAACCCTGAAAGATCTGGAAATCAACTATGCAAATGAACTGTCTCATTAGAGAAGCAAAACAAAACAAAACAACAACAACAAAAAAACCTGCTTCCTCTGTGCACCCTTTTCTGCATGACAAAACTTCAAAACACTGTGGATGGAAATATTTCTGCCTTCAAAATGGGCCTGGGAGGCCTAAGGAAACCTGGCTCTTCTATCAGCTGTCTGGTGCTGCTTCAGAAACCTTGGCTTGCCCTTTTCATCTCTCAGGAAACAAAATTTCTTCAGGATGAGACTCTGAGGCTTTCTAGAAAAGGCAAAAACTTTAGTTTCTTAAGTTTGTCACACAATACTATGTCTGGAAAATTCTGTTGCTTTAACAATCACAGGTTCAAGCCAGAACCAAGGTGCAGAAGTGTCGAGGTCTGGCCTTGACAAAATCACCTCTTGCCAGGGTAGGGGCATGGGAATTGAAGAAATATAAGTAAAGGCTATGAAGACACATAAAATAACAAGACAGAAAACATAGAACAATACCAGGAGGGTATTCCAGTGATTACTGGAATCCTGAAATTTCAAAATTCCGAAATCCACCAAAAATGTTTATTTTTCCACAGCTTTTATACCCAACATAAACAGGGTAGGAGGGGAGAAGGTAGCAGAAGACTTTATTAACATGATACAAAGGACAACTCACACGGCCAATCGCTTTATCACTCCGAGACATCAAATCATTAGCATTCTGTAGTCTAGGTAGCAAAGGTGCTGTAGACTGCTTTCCAGGTGACCTTATAGTCACAAAAGAAGGAGCATATCCAGACCACCTGTCAGGATGGCATGGAGCTATCTTACTTTCAAAAGAACCAGCAATCACATGCTGAGTTGGGATGTGCAACTATGCTGTCAACCTTCAAATTCTCTAACCGACAGACAAAGTGGAAATGGGCCTGCATTTTTTGGCCTCCACAATTCTTCCCTCTTTATTAATTTTAATAAAGCCTGTGCTTCTGCAGCAGGACAGATGATCGCATCTGCCTTAGGTGAACACTGTCATTTCCCAGATTTACCCCTTTTTGGTATATGTATTATAAGCATACACATCCCTGTCTCAGGGGCCTGGGAGGAAAAAGGATCAAACCCATCAATGACTGCCGACCTCTGCAAACAAAAAATTAAGGGAGAAAAATACTTTTGGGCTCTGTGTCTCTGAGACAATTTTTTGTGAAGAGAGTTCATCTGCAATTAGATACTGGTTTTTGAATAAACATTGCTCCTATGGTTATAGTCTCCTGATTAAAGGAGAGGGATCACCAGGGTTGGGAATGCCTTTTTTTTTTTTTTTGGTGTTGTTGTTGGTCTACAGTACTTTTAAACAACTTTTTGTTGTGTCAAAATCTAAATTTCTTTTTCAAATATGTTAATTTCAAGCACTCATACGAAATGTCAAACTTTTCTCAACATCTTATTGTAAACTAAAGTAGTTACTAACATTAAATGGTCAATACCATAATTTTAGAATGGAAATGGACAATAAACCCACAATTTGTCATATTAAAATTTTCTTAAATCCATTTTATTTTATTGGTTTTTCAAGACAAGGTTTCTCTGTAGCTTTGGAGCCTGTCCTGGAAGTAGCTCTTGTAGACCAGGCTGGCCTCGAACTCACAGAGTTCTGCTTGCCTCTGCCTCCTGAGAGCTGGGATTAAAGGCGTGCACCACCACCACGCAGTGTCTTAAATCCATTTTAATTAAAAGACAAAGGAAGGGTTCTTGTTTTTGTTTTTTAATGGGTGGAGAGTCAAATGGCATTGCTTCTTTTAAGCAATTGTCCAGTCTCTGATCAGCAGCAGCTCCCTTAGCCTCCCCTCCTCATTTGATGAGGGCTTCACACTCCTTGCAAGGAGTCCTTTTTCCCCTGAGGGGAAAGTTTAGGTCTCAGCTTTTAGGTTTTATATTTTAACAATAGATTCAATACCATACTATCAAAATGAGTTCTGTGTCCCAAAGAGTAAAATAGTCAAATGTTCAATTTGTGTTTCTGGTCTGACTTTAAGGTAAGCAGGACTCACTAGGTCTGGAAGTCTGCATAGCAAGTCCATTAAGAGGCTAGAAATCACCAGTCGTCACCATGATCTTATTTCCCTTGTCAGACTGCAGCGAGCTGTTGTCAGGATGCTTGGCATGGAGCTATCTTAATGTCCAAAGAACCAAGCAATCACATCCTGAGTTGGGATGTGCAACTATGCTTGTCAATGTCCAAACTCTCTGACCATCAGACAAGGTGGAAGCGGTCCTGCATTTTTTGGCCTCCACACCGAAGATGAGACTCCTTTTTGGATGGAAGTAATAATGAAATTGTATTGCACAAATACCTGGGAATGGAGGGATCTGTGGTCAGTAATCAAGCTACGTCCTTGATTGTAAAGGTCAGCTACTCAGTTCCTAGAACAGGTAGACATCTCACCCCAGAGTGTGGAACAGCAAGTGTCCATGGTGAGTGTATGTCAGACATTTGAAGCACACTGTACACAGTATAACTACAGTAAATAATCTTTCCAAACCAGGACAGAAACTTGACTGCACTCCTACTATGCGTCACACTTCCAGCTAATACTTTAGGAGGGTAGCAGTCTTGGTGTTTTTTAAGAAAGTCTAGCATCTCAGATTCCATCAAGAGTTCCCCAAGGGTTTATTAGGACACCATTTATAAACTCAGCAGTGTTTCAAATATCCTTTCTAGTAGCAATTGTATTACGTGTTGTTTTATTGCCCTAAATAAAAAGAAAGTTATATATTACATATATACAATGAAATGGTAGAGTTAATCTCTAATACTTTTGGGGGATGTGTGATAAGACAGATCCTCCTTCTTGGTTAGCATCTTTCCACAACATGTCAGATTATGTCCTGGAAAACTACAAGCAAACACACTGCAATGTAAACAGAGAAGGTTGGGCAGAGATTTGTTTTATGTTATTTAAATTCTACTGACAGCATCTATGTTTTATAGCTTAGTAATCTTTCACTGGCTATACCTTGATGTATGTAAAAATAAATAAATAACAAAATTAATAACATGTATTTTGTCTCATTAAAAGATCCCCATTATTTGTGCTATAAATAACACTGGCCATTAATACTTGTCTGTGAGCTGTAAGTACTTTTTAATTATATCTCATTATGGCGAACACTACAGAGCCTAGCTCTCCATCCCTTTCCTTCTATGTAAAGAATTAGTAGACTATAGAGAGGTGTGTCTCATGCATGCATATGTCTTTGTGTTCAAAAGCAGAAGATTGCTTCCCATTTTAAATGTTTCCCTTGGATAATGATCAATATTTTTTGCGTATGTTAACAGTGTTTTATCTTTTAATTTATTTTAACTGCTTGAAATGGACCAGCTGCAGAAGTGTGTTGATGTTTATCTGAAGTCTTATCTTTATTAAATCACTTATATTCTTATACTACATAAACAACTTAATAAACACACTAAATACTTATCTAAATGGACTCAGTGAGTCTATTGAGCCAGTCAATTTACTCTTAATTTTCTGGAAAAAAAGAGAAGATAAAACCTGCAGTATCAGTTGAGTCACTGGGGAAATTAAGTCTTCAGTTATCAAATTTGCTGCCAAATCCAAGGTCTCCCCATGAGTACTTGGAGAGCTTTGATGCTTTCTTTTCTATAGACACAGATGGAACTGCATCCTGACCTCTCAACACAGTCTACTGCAAAAGGGTCAGCATGGACCTGAAGGACTTCCTCTCCCAGTTCTGATCACGATCAGTTGTCCTTCTCCGATCTAAAGGCTAGGATCAAGAGAGTCGGTATCTATTTGTATTTATATTATTATTATTTATTAGTATTCATGTTCTTACTCATAATAGAAGAGCAGAAAGATTGAAAGCTGTAGCGGGCTCTTCATGGCTGAAGACATACACTAGCCACATTATTAAAACAGGAATTTACAGCTGTTTTTTGAGTCAAATTAATAATTTTTCAAGTACTCAGTAGTTACATGTGACTAGAGTCTAGCTGCTTGGCAAGTACAGAGATAAATATGCCTATCCTCACAGAAGTCTGTGGGACAGAGCACATCTGAACAATGCAGAAATAGCCGTGACACTCTAACTTGAACACCTCGACTTTTTTTTCTCTTCTATCTATATCTTACTATCCTTTTTAGTTCACCTAGACAAACAAACACTAAAAATTCCTTTCCCTGTCTCCTTCCACAAGAGCAACTGCTGTCATGAAAACCACTCAGTTTCAGAAAAAGCATGTTTTCCCTAAATTAGAATGTGTGGACTAAAGAATGCAGCATCTAACGTTTTTGTGCTGATGACTAACTTATTAAATTTCTTCACTCGACTTTCAATTTACACATAGAAGTATATAAACACTGTAAGTATGTCATAGGTCATTCTCTATCTCATTGCATGGATGCACAATGTTGAGTTTCAAACCCAGGCTGAGGTGCCTATTTAACGTTTAAAAGTGGATCTGGCTCCCAGGTTCTTTCAGCATCCCTCAGTCCCTATCTGTTACAGGGTATGACTGGCATACCCAGCCTACTACCATAAACTTCTCTAGCCCAGGGGCTGGGCTGCCCTTCCCCCACAGGCTCTTTCCTGTATAATCCAGGCATTTTGGTTATCTGACCCTTTTGTACTTTTGCCCTCTTGGTTGCTGTACCTCACTCCCCTCTCTTTCACTCCCCCTATCTCCACATAGCCTAGATCAGTATGGTCGTGTTCATTCTGGACTCTTCTAGATGTCCCTGCTTCTGGCTATGCTTTCCCACATGTCTATAATAAACTTTCTCTGTAGTTAGACCTTTTCATTGGGATCACCGGCTCCCCAATAATGAGACAGAGACTTATTATTAATTATAAAAGCTAGCTAGATAGCTTAGGCTTGTTTCTAACTAGCTCTTATAACTTAAACTAACCCATTTCTATGAATTTACATTTTGCCTTTGACTTTATTACCTTTACTCTGTATGTCCCATACTGCTTTCTGCTTCCTCCATGTCTGGTTTGTGACTCTCCATAACTCCACCCTTTTTCTTCCCAGCCTCCTCTGTGCTTGTAAATCCTGCCCATTGGCCGTTCAGCTCTTTATTAAACCAAAATGAGTGACACATCTTCACAGTGTACAGAAAGATTACTCCACAACCCTTCTCCTCTGCCGTGCCTAGAAGCAGCCATGGCCTTTCCTTCACTTTGTATTTCTTTTCTCATTCACACACTATGCAAGCACATTTCATTTTATATGTATTTCCTTAATAAATTTCTGCTCTCAAAAGTAGTTAAGAATCTTGGTAGGCATTCAATAAGCATTTTTTACTTGAAAAGCAGATTCATCTGTTAGACTTTTGGCATCCAAACCCTATTCCCAAACAAAGGCTCAAGAAGTCAGAAGTGTTAAACACAACAGCATCTACACTACTTGTTACTTAGGAGACAGTGAACAACTGGAGGGATTGGAGGTATAATAATGCAGCCTTCCGGTGTGCCATACTTTTTCCAATACTTATTTTTTAAAACTATGTATGCATATCTATATAAGCAGATGCTACCTGTATGCAGGTACTTCAGAGACCAGAAAAGGGTATGAGATACCTTAGTGCAGGAGTTACAGGTGGTTATGAGCCACACAAAGTGGGCACTGGGAACTACAGTCTGGTCCTCTGGAAGACCAGCCAGTGCTCTTAGCGCTGCTTTGTCCCTGTATGTCCCCATATGCCCTAGTTTTAAGTAATGGCCTTAAACATTGATCTTCTTCCTCTGCCTCATGAGAGCTGGTATTGTAGGTGTGCACATAGTTCTCTGGATGGTGCTTATTGAGACTTGCACATGAGAAAGAACTGAAATAAAATCCCGTCTCTCCCAAGCTTCCCAACAATTAAACATATCTTTGATGAATGTTGTCTTAGTCAGTGTTGTGTTGCTGTGCAGAGACATCATGGTCATGACAACTCTTATAAGAAAAAAAACATTAATTGGGTTGGCTCACTTACAGTCTCAAGGGTTCAGTCCGTTATCATCATGGTTGGGAGCATGGCAGCGTGCAGGTATACATGTTGCTGGAATAGTAGCTGAGAGTTCTACATCTTGCAGGCAACAGGAAATGGACTGAGACACTGGGCAGTATCCTGAGCATAGGAAACCTCAAAGCCTGCCCCCACAGTGACACACTTCCTTCTACAAGACCACACCTCCTGATAGTGCTGCTCCAAGTGAGATTACAGGGGCCAGTTACATTCCAACTAGCACAAATGTGTTACGAAACATGATTGGAACTTCTCAGTCTGTAGAACTGTAAGAAATAAATTTATTTTTTAAAAGGCTGCTTGGTCTATGGTATTCTGTTATAGAATCAGAAAATGGATTAAGCCCATCTGCTTGTCTCTACAGACCTTCAGCTTAGACTGTTCCTTCTCTGACTCAGTGTGCCTTTCAATACTGGAAATACAGGAAACCTGAAGCACTAAGCAAGCGACTGTAGGTTCTTCAGACTACTGAGTATTGCACACTTTCCAGCAGGCTATTAGTTTGTAAAGAATAGGTTGTATTTGACACTTGTACTTACATAAACTGGGTGTTTTTCTTATAGTAGGTCGTATCTGACCTGTAGCTATGAGGAAAAGATCATAGGGATGCGAGTCTTCTCCCATAGTAAGAAAGCTCATGTAACTAGATGCTTATTAAGCACATCTGGTAAAGTTGAATGTTGTCTCTATCACTTTACTTCTCACGAGTTAGCATCACACACACCAGAAAGCTTGGGTGGGTAGAACTAAGCAAATTTGGTAGCAGTATCCCAAGGAGACTACAGGACTCAGCTTTCCTCGCTGTTTACCTCCTCAGTCTCAAGAGAACGTGCATGTGGGACATTCAGTATTTTTCCTCAAAATCAGAAATTTCTTGGGAACTGTTGAGTGCCTTTGACTGTCATCTTTCCAGGGAAGGAGGGGACAGCCTGGTCTACTTCATCACATTTCTATGGGCAGAGACTAGGGGAGAACATTCTAGAAGAGTACTTCACTGAGGACCCTGGAGGTTGTCTGTGTTTATGCCCCCAATTCCACGGTCTCCCAGGCGAAGCTTCCTATCTATTTCACAGCCAAACCTTCTTTTACTTCAAAGGGATTTGGGTTTTCCTGGGAATAAGGGCTGAAGACACCATGGCTACTGAAGGACACAGACTTGGTGGCAATGGAACATTCATCTTCATTTTAGGTCAGGACACCAGGATGAAGATCTAACCTGACCTGAAATAGGCTAAACTGTGAAAGCACTGTTATAGTCAGGAAATAATAAACTAATCTTGTATCAGTTGTGAAATTGCTTCCAGGTTTGTCTCTTCCACAGTGCAGAACTATGGTTTACTTTCAGCAGTTTTTCCAATATGTTTAATTGAATATTGTAACTGGTGCTCTCTGCAGAACTCTAAAGTCTTACTTATTAAGCATTCTTCGATTATGAGTTCTATACATACAATTTATACATGGAAAAATTCTCATTTAATGTCCTTAGATAAAACTTTAGTAATTATCAATTTTCTTCATATCTTTACAAATCCATTAAGCTCCCCATTCCTTCCTCCATTTTCCCCCACTTTTGATTCATTGAGATTTTAATCTGAAAATGCAGCTCAGCAGGCAATAAATAAAACCTATAAACTTCCTTCTCTTAGAATATTTCTAAATCCTTTGACTGGCTAGACCTAATACTAAGCATGTTTTCAAAGCAAACAGGGAAAGGCACAATCCCATTGTGATATTATTTTCTTGGCATTGAGAAAGAAATTCCATGACCCACTTTATTAACAGTTTTCCTAGTCAAGCTTATAATGACTCCTGGCCTCTGCCCTTCGGTGATTTCCGAGGGATTTAGAAGCCTATATCACCTTGACTGATATGTGATATAACTATTTAGTACAGCTAGGAAATTAACTGCTCACCCTTTAGCCTGGGGCTTAATGGATCCAGTCTTGATCTCACTGGCACTGTTTAACAGCTCACACTCAGCCCCTTTCCTTTATGAAGTTAAAGGCTTCAACAAATGCTGACCACTTGTTGCCTGAGCTGAGATACCCCATTTCAGCCTTGCCAGCAGAGTTCACTCTTCTGCCTTATTCACAAGTTCATTCGACAAATAGCCAGTTAGTGCCTAGGATGTACCAGATACCAGATGCTGAAATATCATGGCCAACCTACTGCATTCATTCTTTTCAAAATCTGGGTAGTGTTCTCACTTTTTTACACTATCTACATAGATTTGCATTCTACATCCTACAGTTAGCCAATTTTTAGCTTAAATTTCAGGCTAGTTTTTTTTCAATCATTGAAGGTCTCTGTGTTTATAACACAGAATCATGTAGATGTACGAGAAGGGTAGAAGCCTAAACAATTTAATGTGTTAAGAAGACATTGTACTGTATATGAAACTAGACTTCTAGACTGTGCTTTACTCAAACAATCTATACCTAGGAGGCAGCATTGATTCAGTGTTAACATTGTGGTGTTTGGGAATCATTTTCTAATACCATGATTTTACCTTTCTGTTTCTCATGATTTGGAGGTGGAAGGGGTGAGAGGGAATTAAGAAAGTTAGTAACTATGCCTGAAGGCATCACCAGCATCATTTGCTCTGTGTCCGTGCAGTACTCAACACACGTGCTGCATATTATTTTCTATAACCTGCCTTTTCCATTACAGTTTCCAGTTCCTACCCTGTAATTTCTAGGTACACATAATTATTACTTCAGGTGTTAAATTCTACATTTGCAAGTATCTACACCCCAGCCCTCCAAAACAAAAGACAGCTAACTAAATACAATTACCACATTATGAAATGTGCAAATTCTAGCAATAATCATGGTCTAAGAATATCCAGACTAAGATAATTTTCCTCAGGTTCCCAAATCAACTGACCAAATGATAAAAATCTACATTTTTTCCTTTGATAATTTTGACTTTGGGTTACACATTTAATAAGTGACCAAACTCCACATGTTAGAAAACAGAAAGTAGAAATTAACAGGAAAATTGAGTGTTTCTATATGAATGTTCACAGCCTGTCTCTGGATAGAACATTTTACATCCTTCTGGTTCTTTGCTCCAGTGTTCACTGAGACAATTTTGCCTCTACCTGCTAGCACTCCTGCATTATCTTAACATTGACAACATTTGTCTTGATTAGGACATTTTGTATATAGTTTCAGTATACCGCTTTGAGCACTACACCCCCCTCAGGGTTCCCAGTAATGTAATATTGGTTATATGGATCATTCAAAATTATTAAGACTGGGTGAACTATGTAAATAAGAATCACATTGGAAAACTAAGATAAGCTGTATGTTTGGAAGAGAATTTGACAGTGCTCTTGTTTGGTGCACAGCCTCTGCCTATCAACAGAAGCTTATTTCTTCTCTTTATCAGCGGGAGCTTGTGCTCTAGCAATTGTTAAATGTTCAGTGGTTGGCAAAATTTAATTCAGTATGACCCCTGGACCAGAAGTTTGTAGAAACGAGCTTGATTCTGGAAATAACCAGGCTAGCTAAAGGATAAAACAATTATATTTTTATTTATTATAAGGAACGAGAAGTCCAAGCTCAGCTGTGTCCCATGGGAATCACAGAGAGAGAAAGCATCTGGACTCCCAGTCCCAGAAAGCCATGCCTTAACTTGGATCTACCTCTTAAAGATAATTGGCTAACAAGGTTTCCCCATCACCTCCCCCTTTGGTCTAAACAAGAGCAATCCAAACCCAATACAAAACTATGTATAATAGGAACATATCAAGTATAAAATTACAAACAACATAGGCAAGATTAAGCAAGGAACACATGATAAACATTCTATTTCAAAGAGTCTAAATCTTGCATCAGAAATAAGCTTGGCTAAATTATGAGAGGAAGGTAACTATGACTATCTAATCTTCAACCCCATTGAAAGCCTAAGAAGGGAGATATTACTTGAGTAGGCAGGAAGTACAATCAAGCAGCTTCCAAAGCAAGCAGTATATGATGGAGACAATTGGCTAGCTGAGCAATCACCCAAATTCTCATGTGCAATGTTGAAGCAGCCAACTTTGGCTAAGTCCTAGCATAACTGACAGACCATTTTCAGAGGCAAGAAATTTTTCAGAACCATCTTACCCTGTTGTGGCAAAGTTTGGCATCCTTTCCCTTGTGTCCTGCTTATCCAGTCTGGATACCATGTACTTGGTCAGTGGTCGAGGCAGTTTCTTGTCCAAAGGCCAATTATGCCAAGAAAACAAACTCCAAGTGGAATGTCTTTGGTGCTCAACATTCTCTTGGCAATAGATTGGTGTTTTCAACAGCAATCATGTCTCATGTCAACAGAACCCTAAGTTATTTAAATGCCATGTTCTACAGATCTTTGAAGTGGTTGAAGATTACCCATCTATGTAGAATACAATCTCTATGTATCTAAAGAACCTAATTAGTCTAACTATAAGCATGGCAAACATGGATGACTATTGACCTATAATATAGAATACCTGTATAACTTAAAGGCTAAGATTTTGTGTCAGAATATTAAATAATCCGTAAACAAATATGCAGCAAATGAGCACAATGACATCAAAATGTAAACAATGTATAAGTATCTTGTTCAGAGGTAAGAATAATATATAATGCAATACAAAAATATATCCTAAAAGTTGTATCAATATACAAAATGTCCTAAACAGAGGTAGAAACATGCATGTATGCAATCTGACAGAATAACTTTGCATAGGTGAACAAATATTATAAACAGAAATAACAAATATAATTTGAACTTGTATCAATATACAAAAACTATACCAATGTAAATTATCAATAAATAATAGCTTACAAGTATTCACTCTTTTACCCACTATTATTATACCCCCTTTTTAAAATTTCTGAATCTACGTAGTTTCCACCCCAACCCTCTACCTGATACAAGTAATAATCAAATAAACACCTAAACGGTATTTCCAACCCTGAGAACAAACTTTTTTGGGAGATGGGAGGTTGCCATCTAGAATTGCTTCCTGGGCGATCTTCTCTTTATGGGATCCTGCAAAAGTAAAGTGATGGTTAAGTTTCAAGATTACTGTCCAGTATAGTTGCAAACAATTTCTGAGCAGTCAATATGGTCTTTCCCAAAGTTCTTATTTGGAGTTCTGGCCAGAGTGTCATGAGAAGATGCACCATTTCAGCAGCTGGTACCCCCCAAAAATGTTCTTTATAGTAGAGTTATCAGCATCATGACATCTCAACCAGGTGGAATTGTTGCTGTGGGGCCCCATCTTCTTCCTGGAAACTTCAAAGATTACTGCAGGAAAAGGATCTGTAGAAAACTCTATTGTTCATCATGAAAAGCTTAAACATTATTCATATAGACATACATTCAATATAGAATACAACATAGAGAAAGTAGACATGGAGAAAGTAAAATTTTTCCTACAGTCTTCCTTCTGTCCCATATCAGATGGCTCCTGATATGAGACAGAAACTTTGAATGTTCCTTTTAATAACACACTTGGATTTAGAGAAGTACAGAGCCAATGTCCAACTCCAAAGCCAGCTCTATATATTCAGATATATACATATATGTATATATATGATGATCCTTATTGGATAGTCATTTCTCCTTCTGTCAACATCCAAACATCCAGGGTCTTTTGAAGTTTTGAAGATGTGTATTTTCCTGTAAAGACAAGAGCAGAACCCTGCCCTAACCCTATATGGTTTCCTTAACACCTGTATAGTTGTCACCATTGTGGATGAGCTGTCACTTCTCTTTCTTAAGAGGTTTTTCTATTTCAAAGTAAATCTTTATTAATTTTGATGGTATTCATAGTTTTTCTTCTCCTGTGGAAATAAGAGTGAAAACCCTTCCCCAACATAGCACATCTCCTGATTTCCATTGTGAGGTCAAGACATTCTTGAAATACACTGGTTGATTCAATTCAGAAGTTTTTTTTATTATCCAATGTCTCTCTGCTGCTGTTGTTCCTTTCTCATTAGTTTTGAGAAAATTCAAGGTTAATAAAACATTATGCAATCTATTTCTGTGGGTATTTTCCATCCCTTTTTGTTTCTTTAACATATCCTTTATAGTTTGATTTGACCTTTCCATAACTGCCTGACCTATATAGGATTATATGGTATACCTGTAATATGCTTTATATTATAATAGGCAAAAAGTTTCATTTTCATAGATACATATGCTGGACCATTGTCGGTCTTTATTTGTGCAGGAATACCCATGATGGCTATAACTTCTAATAAATGCGTGATTACTGAGTCAGCCTTTTCTGAGCTGAAGGCAATTTCCCATTGAAAACCTGAATACGTGTCTATGGTGTGGTGCACATATTTTAATTTTCCAAATTCCATAAACTAGAATGCATCCATCTGCAATATTTCATTCCTTGAGTAGCCTTTAGGTTACTCCCTGAAGGCAATGGTGTTTGGTTATAGAAAGAGCAAGTAGGAGACCTCTTTATAATCTCCTTGTCTTGTTTCCACATAATATAAAACTTTTTCTTTAAGCCTTTCCTATTGACATGGTTTTTTAAATGACATTCTGAGGCGTGCAACACACTTCCAATCAATAATTGATCAATTTCTGCATTGCCTTGTGCCAGAGGACCTGATAGACCCATATGGGATTAGATATGTGTTATGTATACAGGACAAAGCCTATTCCTGATTATGTCTTACACCTTAATTAATAATGAAATGAATTCTTTATCATCTGGTATAAATTCAGTGGTTTCAATATGCAAGACAACTCTTTTCTGCATATTGTGAATCAGTGACTATATTGAGAGGTTCTTTAAAATCCCTTAGTACCATGAGAATAGCATATAATTCTGCCTTCTGGGCAGAATTTGTTCTACCTCACTTAATTCTTCTGATTAGTCTTCCCTGATTTATATGCATAAATAAGATATACAGGCTCTTGTTATTGGTGCATCACATACAATTCAGGGAAGAATCCAAAACATTATAAGGTTAAGTCTATCACTTTTAGGATAATTACTATTAATTTCTCCTACAAAATTAGCACAAGCCCTTTGCCATGATTCATTGTCTTCCCATGACTTCTTTATTTTATCAGTAGTAAAAGGCACTATAATCTCTGCTGGGTCTATACTTGCTAATTGATGAAGTCTCAATTTACCTTCTATAATTAATTCAGAGACATTTTCCACATAAGTTTTCAAATATTTACTTAATTTATGTGGCAAAAAGATTGATTCTATGATAATATCATCCTTCTGCATTAAAATTCCTGTAGGAGAAATTCTGGAAGGCAATATGACTAGAATATAATTAAGATTTGGATTTACCCTATCCACATGTGCCTCCTGTAATTTCTCCTCAACAACTGTGAATTCCTTTTCCACTTCAGCTGTTAATTCACTGGGACTATTTGGTGTAGGAGGTCCTTCTATCTATGTGTTGCTTTCATTTGTTAATAAAGGAACTGCCTTGCCTGTTGATAGGGTAGAGCTTAGGCAGGGAAGACAGAACTGAACGCTGGGAGGAAGAATGGCGGAGTCAGGAGATGCTATGGAGCTACCCCCAGAGTCAGATGTGCTGGAACTTTAGCTGGTAAACCACTGCCATGTGGCGATACACAGATTACTAGAAATGGGTTAAATTCATATGTAAGAGTTAGCCAATAAGAAGTTAGAGCTAATGGGCCAAGCAGTGATTTAATGAATACAGTTTATGTGTGGTTATTTTGGGGCTAAGCTAGCCGGGCAGCTGGGAAGAGCAAATGGCCTTCCTTCTACAGATTGGTGCCCACGTGGCCAACTAAATCCACCTAAAACCTGAGACAGTTTAAAAAGGAATTCTAGACACAAAATTACAGAGCTTAACGCAGCTTCTTTCTGTTTGCTGGTGGCGTGCCACAGCTTTTTTAAGAGAGGTTTTCCTGACTCAGCCATAGCAAAAGAAAAAAAAAGCTGCGCAGTTTTAAAATGCTGACTTTCTGGGCTATGCTGACAGTGCAAATTCTGGCTCTTGCAGGAGACAGAGAGTTTGGATGGGGTTTGTGAGCAGACTGCTTCAGCTTGCTTAAGGAAAGTAGCTGAGACCAGTTCAGCACTCCCTGCTGGGGCAGGCAGCCTAGTAGGCAGGTCTACTAGGCATGCACAGGCAGGAGGACATGGCAGATTCCTGCCACCACACACAGAGATATTTCCAGGCCATGCAGTGCACTGCATGGTGGTTCCTGCCCTATGAAAGAGTCTGTCAGACATTCTGCAGGACGTAGAAGAAAGTGACTGGCAAACTGCCGATACAGGTGGAACGGTCTTTGAAATTTCCTGCTTCATGGAAATGCCTGCTGGATGGGCCTGTAGGCTGAAGATGGATGACCCAATGGTACAGAAGAACTTTTGGTGACTGTCCAGGCAGTGAGATGTCTCTTTCAATTCTAGCGTTTTAGAAGTTGTTTACACTATACTTCCTGTTTACTGAGGTGTTTGATGGAGTTGAAGAATTTACAGTTATAGTTATAGTTTTTCTGAGTTATGATAAAAGATAAAGTAGATATAAATATTGTAACTGCAATTCTTATTTAATACCCATTTTGTTATATGTAATTTTACTATGTTAAAGTTAAAGCCTTCCTTTTTGTTTAAACAGAAAAGGGAAAATGGTGTAGTAAGTCCTTCTGACTATGTGTTGCTTTCATTGGTTAATAAAGGAATTACCTTGGCCTGTTGATAGGACAGTGCTTAGGTAGTCAGGGAAGACAGACTGAATGCTGGGAGAAAGAAGGGTAGAATCAGGAGACACTCTGGAGCCACCACCCAAGTCAGACATGCTGTGATATTAGCTGGTAAAACACTGCCATGTGGCGATACACAGATAAATAGGAATGGGTTAAATTCATGTGTAAGAGTTAGCCAATAAGAAGCTAGAGTTAATGGACCAAGCAGTGATTTAATGAATACAGTTTCTGTGTGGTTATTTTGGGGCTAAACTAGCCAGGCAGAGGGGAAGAACTAGCAGCCTTCCTCCTACAACTATTTAAGTCTTCATCTAAGGTTTTATTTAAATGAATTATTAGATCAGGTGTTATCCCAACAGCCAGTCATAGACTGGAAATGTCTCCTAATAATCTTTGAAAGTCATTAAGAATCTGCAACCAGTCTCTCCTAATTTGTGCTAATTTTCTGTAAACCTATTCTGTAACAGAATCTCCTCTTTTCAGGATCAATTTGTGATCCCCATTTAGGAAAAAAACTTTTTATTTCTTCAAGCATTCTTTCTAAAGTATCTGCATTTGAATTAGGTAACAAAATATCATACATGTAATAGTAGATTATAGACTTAAGAAATTGCTTATGTATTATTTCCAATGGCTGACTGACAAAGGTGAGGCTATTGAGCATTCCCTGTAGGAGGATAGTCTATTGATATCTCCTAGTAGGCTGAGAATTATTATAAGTAGGCACTGTGAAGGCAAATTTTTTTCTATCCTTTTATTGTAAAGGTATAGTGAAGAAGCAATCCTTTAAATCAATAACTATGTGAGGCCATCCTTTCGGTAACAGAGAGGGCAGAGGAATTCCAGATTGTAGACGGACCATAGGTTCAATAACCTTGTTGATAGCTCTAAGATCTGTCACCATTCTCCATTTTCCAGATTTCTTTTTAAGAACAAATACCAGAGAATTCCAAGGGCTGGTAGATTCTTCAATATGGCAAGCATCTAGTTGCTCTTATACCAGCTGTTCTAAAGCCTGCAGTTTTTCTTCAGTTAGAGGCCATTGTTTAACCCATATTTGTTTCTCAGTTAACCATTTTAAAGGCAGGACTGTTAGTACCTCTGAAGGTTTGTCAATTGCTTTGTGTTCTTGTACAGCCCGAATGGCTGGTGACCTTTGTCTATATCTTCTATTATCTTCCCCAGAAACAAAAGTTTTTGTTGCTGCAGGAACGTTAATATTAGCTACATATGGCTTTAGTATTCCTCTCTGCCCTTCTGGCCCTATGCATTCAACCCATCTTGTGCTTTTTTTCATGTGAGATAGGGTTCCAAATCCTAGGAACTGAATATCTACCTCTTGAAGAGGACAATTCAGATACCAATATTGGTATTGGTATTCAGATACCAATATTCAGATACCAACATCTGTGCCTGTGTCTAGTATGTCTTCAATAAAAATGCCATTTATACATACTCTCAGCTTTGATCATTTATAGAACTCTCCCAGATATTTCCTATGTCTTTCTAGAGTGTTTGATTCATCCTCCACATCTATTCCATCATCCAGTACAGTATGGTCTTTTACAGAAGGCTCTAGATATTTTATTTTTCCTGGTGAGACACGTTCTCCACAGCAACTGGGAATGATTGGATCACATTCATCATGGGAGCCTTCAAGATGCCCCCAAGGAGTTTCCCTATGGTATCAGGTTGCCTTGTCTGTCTTTTGTTGACTTACATTCATTGGTCCAATGTTGGCCTTTGCCACACCTCCTACATATACCTGAAGGATGAGTCCTCCTATTCTTGACATTCCCAGAGGAGACATTATTCCTAAGAAATTCCTTGTCTATATTCCCTTCTTAGATGTCCTATCCTACCACAATTAAAACATTTGGTATTTTGATGTCTCCTCATACCATTGGAAATTGCTTCTCCTACCCAAGCTTCAGTACTATAGTCAAGTGTCTCAACATTCATTGTATACAAAATCCATTCATTCATTGATGCTGATCTGACCTTTAAAGGCCCAAGGATTTTTTTGCATTCTAAGTTGGCATTCTCAAAAGCCAAATATTTAATTAGTACACATCTAACTTCTGGGTCTTTTACCCCTATTTGTACAGCTTTAGTTAATCTTTTTAAAAAGTCATTAAAAGGTTCTCTCTGACCCTGTTTAACCCTAATATATGATTCAACTCTCTTTCCTAGTTCCTGAATCCTGTCCCAACCATTTAAAGCTGCTGTACTACATAGGGATGAGGTGTATTCATTATAAAGAGCTTGATCTTGAGATCCCTCGCCCAGGATTTGATTTTGGGAAATCTCAAGTCCTTTTACTTTTCCCTGTTGCTCTAATTTTTTTTGGACTCTTCCCTCTAGTAACACTGCCAGAGCAACTGAGGTCCATTTTCTAGGACTGCTGAGATTAACTTAATCTATTCTTGTGGCATTCTTTTGTTGCTTGAAGCCCACATTTTGACCATTTTCCTAACGAAGGATGAATGTATTCTATGAGATACAATTGCTTGTTTAATTTCCTTTAGATTAGTCATACATATGAGCTCCCATGTATATTCTTTGGCTACCTTAGGGTATTTGATGTCAGATGCTCTTTCTGATGATATCACTGGAAAAACAGGTATAACTCTGGGTACGTACTGACGAGGCTAAACTTTGTCTTTGTACCTTTTGTCCCTGGTTATCAAATTTGATAAATTCCTCAATCTATTCAAATCTTTTTACCACTGCCTTTTGTAAAGTCTGGATCTCCTGTCCAGTGTTCTTTTCTAATGCCCTCATTGAGGACTCCAAGGTGTGAAGTCTGTCCAGTAGAGATAATGTCTCATCCTTGGACATAATTTTTATAGCATGCATATTACCTTCCTGGAGAGACATCCTATCAGTCAATCTATCATAACCCTTCGACAGAGTCTGATTACTACCTTCAACAGTATGAATTCTCTCAGACAATGTCTGTCATTGACTGGGTTTTGTTTGTCAAATTGGCTGTATCCTTCTCCAGAGTGTTGAATTTTCCTTTTAGTAGATAATTATCAGTCTGTAAAGACTATATCATTTCTAAAAGTGCCTCATTATTGGCCCTATTATCAAACCCTGCTTTTAAGGATAAAATATGAAAGACAAAGCTAATCCCCAGAATCAAATTGAGGGGCATAGGAGGGAAATAATATAAATCTTGCATAACATTGTACGTGGTGTAAGTAAAAAGGCTATTGAATCCCTGGATAGCTAAATTGTCCATAATTTTCCCTTATAAATTTATAATTTATATTTCAAATTATAAATCTTACCTGTGGTTGAATTTAAGCTGGAATAGGTGCAATAACCATTACCTGCCAGTAGGTGTCACGGCGCATTTGAAGCCCTGTGGCTGGGTTGAATCTGATCTTAGTGGTAAATGCAAAAAGATATGCTCAGATATCTTTTTACACTATTTAGTGTAAATCCATGGAGCTTCTTAACTGGTCAGTGGCTGCACAGGCACTAGAATAGCAAGGTAGCAATGCCAAACAGAGGCATCCAGGGAAGCCTGGGGGAGCCCACATCTTGCCTGATTTTCCATGCATGGAAAAACTGGACCCAGAGCAGCTCCAAGTCCTCAGACACCTTGGCCCTACATGACTGCATGGCTCTGAGGTATTTAATGAGGAAATATAAAGGACCTCAGCTAGCAGCAACACAGGGCTGCTGTGTGGGAATTCTATACCCAAAATGAATGGCAGCGTGGAGCCTGACTATGGCTGGCCAGAGCCGCCAGAGACTCTAGCCCCATGAATTGGGTACCAATGGTAGAAATTAGCTCAATTTGGGAAATAACCAGGCTAGCTAAAGAATAAAACAATTATATTTTTATTTATTATAAGGAGAAAACTCACAAAACAGGAACAAAAAGTCCAAGCTCAGCTGTGTTCCACAGGAATCACAGAAAGAGAGCACACCTGGGTCATGCACTTGTTTTACTCCTGGCCCCAGAAAGCCATGCCTTAACTTGATCCACCTCTTAAAAATAATTGGCTAATAAGGTTTCCCCGTCAGAAGTTCTATTCATGAGGCTATCCTACAGATATAATTGCATGTGTGAAATATACTCTAAGTAAAAGGGGAATCATTAAAACATTATTCATTATAGAAAAGATTGAAAACAACCTAAATTTCTATCAGTGAAGGGCTTATTAAAAATCCTGTGGCATATTCATAGTATGGACTGTTTTTCAGCCTTCAAGTATGAGATAATTATATACAATGATATTAGAAACAGTTCAATGGAAAAACAATTAGAATTCACATTATGCACATGCCACCATTTATATATGTGCACATATGTATGAATGCATACATATATATGTACATATATAGATATTGTATATTGTATGTATATTTATCAATGCATTAAGAAGATGTCTAGAAGTATGCATAAGAAATAGGTAACTGCTTACCCATAGGAAAGGTATTAGAATCATAATATGTTGCATTTAAAGAAAAGAAGAATCTCTTTGCTGCCTTTTGAAGTTGCTACTATGTTCACATATCACATGTATACATGTATGAATGTTGCTTGCACATATTCTTATTTATCAATTAAAGAAATGTGGTGTTCCTTATTTTCATTATGCCCATGAAGAAACTGAACTTTATTGTAGATATTAGGATGGGTAACATAGAAACTACAGATAATCAAGTGCCTCTAACCAGATACTGTACCCCAGTGTGTGGGGGCTATGTGGTGTTTCCCCCTCGTCTTTTCATGCTGACAAAATAGCATCAGCCTGTATGTTCTATAGTTTCTTCAGGTTACATAAGTCAGAACATTTAAAAACAGCCTATATTTAGTTTATAACTCGCTTCTGGTGTTTTTCTTTACACTTCTTAGAGTATGAAGTTTCCTAAAAGCAGCCACTCTGTATGTACAGAGCTGATTCTCAAGGACTCTGACTCTGGATCAAACTCATTCCTGAGCCCACTGCTTGACAGTTTCTATGCACAAACAGAAAAGCCTGGGATGTTTTGGACTTGACCTTTTGTTCTCACAACATTCAGAAATCCTTTAGAAGCTCAGATACATGCTTGTAATGGTTTGAAAAAGAGAAATTTAACTCAATTATTTAAAAGGCAATAACTTTTCTTTTTCACTTTCTTATTGACAACTGATGATACCTGTTGACTTAGAAACAAACATTATTTTCAAAGACTGTCAGGGAGAATTTTTAATCTATAATAAGCAAAAAAGTTTGCATCTCACAAAAAGTAATGAAACGTTATGTCAAGATGAATTTGCTGTACATTAGATTTGCTGTAGGTTTAAAATAATTCAGATGGAGCCAAACACAACACAACAAAGCAAAATAATACAGGGAAAGATTCAGAAACATTGATCATAGTCAAAATACGCCCCAGTACTGCGAAGAGGTTTACTTCACTAATATCTGTGGTCATTGACTAAATCAATAAAACTCATTCTTTCAAGAGCATCCAATTATCAGCTTACTGTTGAGTGGGCATTCTAATAAATCAGCATACTTTGTAAAGAATTAGACAAGGGCAACATGCAAATTAATAACAGCACAAAAAATGTGGGGCAAACTCCCAGCAGACCCGGAAAATCATCTTGTGATTAATTGTTTCATTTAAATTTGCTTCATAGAAGGAAACATTTCATAGCCATACCCATCTGATGGGTAGTTTATGGCTAACCATATTAATAGAGTTTGATTAAGCACTTAAGAGAAAAGATCAATAAACCTTTGTCATATTTACACAACAAAGGCAGTGTGTCAGTGAATGGGACCCAGCAGGAGTTGAGGTACTATATTATTCAAGAAGTTAACATTAATATATTTTAGAAGCACTTTAGTCATTTAGAAAATGGGCCTAATTAATAGAGCTCAACAGCTTAGATGCAATGAACTGAAAAATGAGTAAAGCAAAAGAATTTTCAGAAACAAAATAAATCAAGACAGTTAATATTGACAATATTTTTTTGTAAGAAACATACAAAAATTACAAATAGAAAAGATTTGGTTGATACCTAAGCTAAGTATTTCTAATAATAGTTTAGGCCATATGAAGTTAACTCAGACACTGCCTTCAGACTGCCCAGGAGCATCATGGGCCCTCTTGCAGAAATGTCCCACTAACTCAGCATCTCATTTTCATCTAGTCAGCCTGCTCATTGTGGACAATCAGTCATCTACATCACAACAAGAACTCAAACATGGAATGGCATGTGTTGGATTCCTGATGATCTGCAGCAAAAACTTTAGGAAGAGAAAACAACTTCTGAAACTGAACATGGAGGAGCTTGTGGGGAGCACCACTGTTCCTCTGGATTGGGGGCACTGCATGGGTAGACACTGTCCTGGTCCCTCAGAGTAGTCTAATAAAGCTGGCTCCTGACCAGAATTAGTTTACAGTTTAGGAGCTAAATGATAAATTACAGTCTTGGTTTTGCACTATTTAAACAGGAAGACTGCTAATATAGGTAGAGGGGAAACTTCAACTCTGAAATCCAAGAAACCTGGGTTTGGAGTTGCCCTGATGATTCAGTGGGTAAAGGCATTTGCCAACAACCATGATGACCTGATTTCAATACCAAAACCAATTACTTGATGAAAGGGCAGCCATAGCCCCTAAGCTGGAGAACTCAGGATAGGGTCCAGGGTAAACCACCCAGGAAGATCCTGCAATAGGTAGGGATTGAGTAATCTGGAAGAACCTGGTGGCCAACGTCAGTTTTGATAGATTAATAGGTACCTCAGTTTTGTCCTGGGTTTGAGACCTACGATGAATTATATCAAGATGAAAAAGCACTGATTTATATAGCCTCTGTCAATTACCATGACTTACTTAGACATTCAAGAGATAAGATTCACAGATGCAACAAAGCCTGGATTTTGTTATTAAGCAAGAATCATTGTCAGGTGAGCAACCAGCACCTCCAAATTTGCTAACCATAGTTGCCAGGCAAACTTCCAAAATTTTCTAGCGTTTAATTTGAATCTCTAGAACTGTTCCAAATGCTGTTCTCTTCTGTCTTAATTATGGTTTCTATTTCTATTCTTATAAAGAAAAACATTTAAATAAGGTGGTGGCTTACCGTTTTAGAGGTTTAATCTATTATCGCCATGGTGGGGAGCATGGTGGCTAGAAACATGGAAGTATGTAGGCAGACGTAGTGCTGGAGAAGGTGGTGTAGGAGGTCCTGCATTTGTGTTGCTTTCATTGGTTAACTAAAGAAACTGCCTTGGCCTTTTGATAGGGCAGGACTTAGATAGGTGGGAAAAAGAGAACAGAATGCTGGGAGAAAAGAGACAGAGAGCTGCCACCATGAAGCTGCCAAGTCAGACATGCTGAATCATTCCTGGTAAGCCACAACATCATGGTGACATACAGATTATTAGAAATGGGTTGAATCAAGATGTGAGAGTTAGCCAATAAGAGGCTAGAGATAATGGGCCAGGCAGTAATTTAATTAATACAATTTCCATGTAATTATTTCAGGAGTTAAGCTAGCCGGGAGCCGGGGACGCAGCCCGCTCATCCTCGTACTACAGATTGGCTGCCCAACGTGGCCAACTAACTCCACATAAAACCTGAGAGGGCTTAAAAAGGATTTCTAGACACAAATATAGAGTTTAGCACAGCTGGCAGCATGCCATAGCTCCTTTAAGAGAGAATTTCCTGACCCAGCAGCTGTACAAAAAAGCCATGGCAGTTTTAAAATGCTGGCTTTCTGGACTATGCTGCCACGCCATCTCTGGCTCCTGCTGGAGACAGAGCATTTGGACGGAGTTTGTGACTAAAGTGCTACCGCTTGCTTGATGGAAATGTGGACTGCTGCCTGCCTAGAACTGTGCTCAGCTCTGGAGCACCAAATGGCTATGAAACAGGAGTGGCTCTGCCATGGTGAACTGTGCTGATTTCAGTCAGGAACTATCATAATTATCATAATAACAGTGCAGTTAAGGTTTAGACTGGGCTGGAAACAGGCAGAACCGTATAACCCCTACATGGCACAACTTAAGTTTTTAAGATGTGCTTAACATTTTAAGAAATGTTCCTGGATAGTAAAAAATTACAGATTCACAATAGGACAGATTCAGACATAAAAGACCTCTAAATGGGTCACAGTGTTGGATGGCTGTACGTAGGCTTGGGAGAGAAAAGAAAGAGAGTATAGAGAGTCATGAAATAAAGATAATGCTTTAAAAAAAAGGATAAAGCCTTTAAAGAGACAGAGTACAGATAGTCATAGATTAAAAAATATTAAAAAAAATAAGCCACGTAAAAATGGAAAATTCACAGATTGTCTGGAGTATGTATTTTATTGTGTTTTCTTTAAATTTTTGACTGTGAAGGAGCTAAATACAGAGAGACATTTCATTGTGTGTGCTGCTAAGCCAAATCAGCATGTATATTATAAAAGTGTTATGACTTCAGAATTTGGGTCTAAGGATATGATGCTTTGAAAAAGAGGTTTTTCTTTTGTTTTCACAGAGGATGAGACCCTGTGGATTCTTTCTAGACCAATATGGTATGATAGACTATGCCCTCCTGAAAGGTCACCGTGAAGACCTTCAGAAAATTACTTCACTCAACTGGTGACTAAGATGAACCTAGCACATAGGATACACCATGAAAGATCTGATTAACAGTGCCCCCATACATCAGGAAGAAGTTTGGAGAGAAATAACTATGCCCATATTCCCAAATATTGTTTATAAATGTTCTTTTACATTTAAAGGGGGATATGATATAGATATGAATAATTTGCATTGGTATAAATTTTGACTTATTGATACAAGTTTAAGGTTAATTTTGTTATATATATGTATTTTTGATCTTGATTAAGGTATTGTGGTTGTGTAGTTCATTTAAAAAATGTAATATATAATTAGGAAATATAGGTTGTTAATGGATAATCATCGATAATAGTCAAACTGGTAGTCATGTTACTTAGATTTTCTAGATGTGCATAGATATATTTCAGATAGGCATTCTTCATATCTTTCAAAGACTCAGAATATGGCATTTAAAAGGTTTTAATAACTTAGGGCTTTTCATGACAATGAGACATGTCTGCTCCTGGCAGCACCAAGTTACTTCAAGAGGAAGATGGGCTTCGAAGAGTCTCCTTAGCCATTTGGGCAAGAAACTGCTCTTGCCTGGACTGTTGCATAAACTGGACACAAAGAACCCACAGAGAGAGGACTGTTGAACTTGCCTAAAGGTGAAATGATCCTTCGGGTCCTGATTCATGAAAGAGTCTGTGAGACATTCTGCAGGACACAGAAGAAAGTGACTGAACTGTCTTTAAAATTTGCTGCTTCAGGGAAAATCTGCTGGATACTATGGGCCTGTAGGCTGAAGATGGATGCCCCAATGGTACAAAAAAAACTTTGGGTGACTGTCCAGGCAGTGAGATGTCTCTGTCACTTCTAGAGTTTTGGAAGTTGCTTACTTCTTGTTTACTTAGGTAATATTATATCCTTCTGGAGTCTTTGATGGAGTTAAAGAATAGATAGATAGTTATAGTTTTCCTTCTTTATGATAAAAGATAAAGTAGATATAAATATGGTAACTGTAGTTCTTGCTTGATAACTGTTTTGTTATATGTAATTTTACTATGTTAAAATGAAAGCCTTTTTCTGTTTAAACAGAAAAAGGGGAAATGGTGTAGGAGGTCCTTTCATTTGTGTTGCTTTCATTGGTTAAATAAAGAGACTGCCTTGGCCTTTTGATAGGGCAGGACTTAGATAGGTGGGAAAAAGAGAACAGAATGCTGGGAAGAAGGAAGACAGAGAGCTGCCACCATGAAGCTGCCAAGTCAGACATGCTGAATCTTTCCTGGTAAGCCACAACATCATGGTGACATACAGATTATTAGAAATGGGTTGAATCAAGATGTGAGAGTTAGCCAATAAGAGGCTAGAGATAATGGGCCAGGCAGTAATTTAATTAATACAATTTCCGTGTAATTATTTCGGGAGTTAAGCTAGCTGGGAGCCGGGGACGTGGTCCCCTCGTCCTCATACTACAAGAAGACGCTAAGAATTCAACATCTTGATCTGTAGGTAACAGGAAGAAGTCTGGGCATGGCTTGAGCATATATGAACCTAAAAGCCCACCTCCATAGTGACACACTTCCTCCAACAAAGCCATACCTACTCAAACAAAGCCATACTTCCTGATAGTGTCACTGCCTTTGGGTGGCATTTCTTTCAAATCACCACATGTCCTTATACTCAATCTTTGTGATATAACTACAGAGAAGTCTATGAATATGTATAAAGGAGTAAACTAAAAGGTATCAATTGGATGCTTGCAAGATTGTCTTTCTTGTACAGCATTTCAATACCAGCAATGGCCTCTGTAGCCCAAATCATAGCAATTATAGCTCTTATGTACTTGTGTGCATGTTTGCATGTGTGCTTGTGTGAGTGTGTCCATAGATACATGTACAGTTTTACACACTTCCCCTTTTTTCTATTCCACTGTCTTCTCTCACATACCACAGAGGCCAAGGATTGTGCATAGAATCAGAGTTGCTGCATGGTAAAATGCATTATGAACAAGAGTTAAAATTACAGGTCATCAGACTTCAGTGGTTATTCTGTCAAGCATTAGGGATGAATGCAAATTATTAAAACCCCTGAGCAATCAATTAAAATTGATTGTGGCTTACTTCCCATTGATTCTGTGGCTAAAACTTGGACCAGAGGGAGTGTCTCTTGGTGACAATAGCTATGAAGTAATTTCACATGTCCATATTCTTGCGTACTGTGGTATATTGAACATCCTTTGTAAGTGGCAGATATTCAAGATGGAGATCATTTAAATGTGGGGGAAAATATTATCTGGGGAAAAAAATACAAGAAAAGGAGATGTTTCCTGTAAGCCAATATTTAACAATAACCTACTCTGTTAGAAATCTATCACTATTAATATTTCAAGAAAACACTACAGATGGGTTTCAAGAAGGGAGAGGCGCAAACTGGTAGGCTCTGAATGGTTTGACCGACTGGTGGACTGATGTAAAGAGGCTGCTGTTACTGCAGCTCAGCCTCTTCTCTGGTGACCTCCTTTGTGAGTACCTATGCATTACAGAAGGATGCTTCCTCATGACTCTCTGCTTTCTGCATTCTGTGTCACTGCTTTGGCACCCCCTGGATTTGTCTCTGTAGAATATCTACTCTGCTTCCTACCTGTAACCTTCAACCTTCACTGAGTTGCTACATAGACTTTCAATTCCAATGGAGAGCATAAATGCAATTACTGTAAAAACTTTCTGATCCTGCAAGCTAGCAATTTCTCAACATGGTCTCCAGGCTAGTATCATTGGCTTCACCCAAGACCTTGACAGAAATGCAATTTCTTATAGCCACTCTTTGTCCTACAGAATCAGAAACTCCAATGAGAGGACCCAGGGGCCTTTGTCTTAGCAGATGTTCTGATACATGCCAAAATCTAAAATCCAGCAGAACAAACATTGTTCTGAGAACTCACAGTGGCAATCCTTTTGTGTCCAACAGTAAATGTGGGTAGCACTGTAACTTTTGTTCCTGATGTAAGATGAGGCAGTCCTGCAATGTCATTAGCCACAGGACAGGTTGCCTGTGTTGTTCTGTAACTTTTTCTTAGGTGAAGATCAATAACAAGTTAGTAGCACATTCTTTTACTTTGCAATTCAAGGGACATTCTGAACTTCTAGATGATTGGCTTTGGCTTCTGTGTGTTATTTATCAGAGGTTAAATGATCAATGTTTAATGAGAGGATATTAGTGCAGAGCAGATGCTTCATGGTTGTGCAGGTGAACCCAACCTTCCAGGTATTAATCTCTGTCTTGTTAGGGTTTCTATTGCTATGAAGACACACCATGACCATGGCGACCCTTATTAAAGGAAAACATTTAATTGGGGTGACTCGCTTGTAGCTTAGAGGTTTAATCTATTATCATCATGGTGGGAAGCAAGGCAGCAAGCAGGCAGACACGGTGCTGAAGCTGAGAGTCCTTACATCTTGATCCAAAAGCAATAGGAAGTGAACTGTCTCACTGAGCATGGCTTGAGCATATATGAGACCACAAAGCGCATTTCCATAGTGACATGCTTCCTTCAACGAGCCCACATCTACTCCAACAAGGCCACACCTGCTAATAGTGTCACTCCCGCTGGGGTCATTTTCTTTCAAACCACCACTTTCTACTCCCTGGCTCCTGAAGCCTTGTAGTCATATGATAATGCAAAAATGCATTCAGTCCAACTTCAAAAATCCCCATAATATATCAGAGTCTCAAACTTATTTAAAACACTAATGTTTAAAGTCTGTTTTGAGATTAATGCAATCTCTTAACTGTAATTCCCTATAAAATAAAAATCAAAAAGCAAATCACATACTTCCAACATATAATAGCACAGAATATACATTACCATTCCAAAATGCAGGGGATGGAGCATAGTGAGAAAATACTAGACCAAAGTAAGACTGAAAACCTGCTGGACTAACTCCAAACTCTGATTCTCCAGTCTGATGTCAAAGCACTCTTCAGTTCTTCAACTCCTTTCATCTCTATTGAATGTAACAAACTTCTTTTCTCAGGCTGGTTTCACTCCCTGTTAGCTTTCCTTGGCAGGTGTCTCACGGCTCTGGCATCTCCAACATTTTGGGGCCTCCAAAGGCAATCCAAGACTTTATATTCATAGCTTCATGGAATGGCCTCTCTACAAGTTCTTCAGCATGCTGGGACTAGAACATGGCCCCTTTGTTCAATTATATCATCAACAACTTTCTGTTTCCCATGGTATCCTTCAGAGCCTAAACTTGATCCTGAAACTTACTTTGTAGACCAGGCTAGCCTCCACCAACCTCGACCTTCTTCGTGCTGGGATTAAAGATGCGCACCACCACAACCAGCTCTAAGCTTTTCTTCAGTTCCTTTTCTCAGCTGGGTGGGATCTTGCCCTGAGGTCACCACTCCCTTTATTTCCTTTCTTAATCTGTTGATCTCCTTGAACACAGAATTTAGCTCCATTATCATTTTCTCCTAAAATATCATTTTCCTAAAATTATCATTTTCTCCTAAAATATTTTTCCTTGCACACCTTTCTCCTTTTCATTATGTCTTCATTAGAGTTTCCACTAGTAACCACAAGACAAATTCTATGCTAGGCTGTTTTGAAATTTCATCTGACAACAGAATTAATTCAAAACTCTTCACTTTAGCCTCAGGCAAACTTTACAGACAAGAGCGAAGGCAGCCACATTCTTCACCAGAATATCACAGGAATTATTTCTGGGCAACATACTAAAATTCTTCTGAAACCTCTTGAGCCAGCCCCCAACAGTTCAAATTACTTTTAGCCCCAGTTTCTTCCATGCTCCTAGTGGTATGGCCCATTAAGCAGCACTTAAAGCATTCCGCAGCTTTCCTAACCCAAATTCTCAAAGTCCATATTATTCCAAACAAAAACATGGTCTGACATATCACAGTAATATCCCATTTCTGGTACCAATTTCTGTCTTAGGCTTTCTGTTACTATGAAGAGGCACAACACCATACCAACTCTTATAAAGGAAAACATTTAATTGGAGGGGCTGGCTTCCAGTTTAGAGGTTTAGTCCACATCATCACGGCAGGAAGCACGGCAGCATGTGGGCAGGCATGGTGGTGGAGCTTAGTGCCCTTACATCTTGATCCAAAGGTGATAGGAAGTGAACTGTTTCACTGAGCATGGCTTAAGCATATACGAGACATCAAATTCTGTCTCCACAATGACATGCTTTCTCCAACAAGCCCACACCTACACTCTAATAAGGCAACACCTACGAATAGTCCACTCCATTTGGGGGCCATTGTCTTTCAAACCATCACAATCTCTGAGTTTGTTTCTTCAACAGTATATAGAGCTGAAAGCCAGAAGGTGGGATGTAGAATCCAGGTATGAGCTTAAGAACAGAAGCATGGCTTGATGGAATATCAGTATATTGTATGCAATAGTAAGATGACCAGCCACATGCGAAACAATGTCCTTTGCACTGTGTAGGCTCCTTAAGCTTCCAAAAATAAAACCATAGGATTTGGAGACAAGAAAGGATCTTAGCATATACAATAAGATGCCTCCATCTCATAGGGAGGAAGCTATAGTCTTACAGACTAAGGTGCAACAATATTAATGGACACTGATAACAGTCAAACCAAGCCAAGTATAAGAATTCTGTCTTCTGCCCATTGTCCTTGTACTGTTCCCTGCTGAGCCATCTGAGACCTGCCAGGACTCAAATCTGCTCATGCTGAGGGAGACTCAGCTAAATGATGTCAAATGTGACAGACAGACTGTAGGTCATGACTAAAATAAAGCAGAAGTTCTGTCTCCTAAATTTCCTGGCCAACCTGACCACCTTTATAAGTATTGGGTAACAGATAAACAGAGAGGCAACTGGTCCTTTCCAGTTTCTCTTAGTGGGGTGAATCCTGAAGTACTTAACCCCAATGTCAATAACATTTTAGACTTTGAAACGTTTATAAGAGGATAACTTTCAGACAATTAAATAGTGGTTCCAATCATCTCATAGCTTCAATATGACAGAATACTGTGAAAGGATCAATGTGTTAAAGAATTTTTAATGCCATGGCTTCTAAATGCTTAAGCATGATGGTAAGTGAAGAAAAGTCAGATATAGAAATACTTTACATAATGTAATTTCAATAATATTTGAAACTATGTAGAATTTAATTTTATATTTTAAAAAATCTTGGAAATGAATATATTAATATATTAGTAGTGCTTATCACAATCATTTAGAAAGACAATGACTTTGCTCTCTTCACCCCACTTTAGGACTGATCTGTGGGTTTTTTAATGAGCATTTATTACATTTAAATCCAGAATTAAAAACTTAGGAGAGAAAAAATGAAAGCAATCATTCTTTTATTGGTGTTTTCTTAAATTTCCTTGCAGGCAAAAAAAAATTAATCTAAATGTCTTTTTGCCCACCACATAAGCAACTTCTTTTGAAAAAAAATTAAATTAGATTTTTATCAAGAAATCATTTATAAGCCCACTGAAAATTTTAGTTGAAGTTTCAGTTTTTGAGCTAATTCAAATTCTAACCTCATATGGGTGATGACCCCAGGAAGGTCTGATTAACCTTGGGAATTATGTTAGCTTTCAAGGTCATGGAAAATTTTAAAAGTCTTGTATTATGATTATTTATGCTATTGAAGATAGCTTTTTGTTTTGGCAAAAGCACATGGAGTCCTTCAACAATTATTCCATTAATAAAATTCTCTGACGAGTTCATCTGGAGGTGAGTTTGTGTCTAAATTTCAAATCCTTCTCCAATATTGTGGCCAGCCACTAAGTAGCTGTAATTAAATATGTTAAATGCTTAAAATATTTTCTGGAATGAGATAGTATATAAGTAAATAATAAATTTTATGTTTTTTTATAGTATTTATTTTGGGTTTTTTTTTTTTTTTTTTTTTGAGGTGGTTTTGATACAATAGCTGTCTGGCCTTGAGCTCTTGATCTTCCTATCTGAGGCTCCCAACTGTTGCAATCTATGTATGTGTTTTTAGATAGCTCCATGCAATAACTAAGAAAAGATGAGTTCTTTAGAGTTATGGTTCTGGAGAAGCAAAGGAAAGTCCAGTGTAGCACACATAATAAAAACCCAGAGACAGACACTAGGGTTAAAGCTGAAGGTCAGAAAAGCAAAGCAGCCAGTCACTAGAGAGCTCTTACCTCTACCAGGGCTCAGACACACAAAGGGGTGATCTTGTCCTCAGTGTAACTGCAGACTACAATGTTCTCCACCAAACCTCAGAATGCACCGAAACTTGGGCCTTATATTCCTCCCTAGTGCTGGGATTAAAGACCTGTCATCCCAAGTGCTGGGATCTAAGATGGGAGCTCTGTTCTCTTTTAGACTGATTCACTCTCATGTAGCCCAGGGTAGCCTTGAACTCACAGAGGTCCATCTGCCTCTGTCTCCCCAGTGCTGGGATTAAAGGTGCGCCCACCACTGCCTGTCCTCTATGGCTAACTCATGGCTTAACTCTTTACTCTGTTCTTCAAGCAAGCCTTATTTGTTAGATTATAAAAAAAATCACTACAGTAGAAATCTCCTTAACAATCCTGTTACAATAAATCAGAATGATGTATCATGGTATCCAGTAACCAATAAGGAACATGGGGAGTTAAAACCCAAAGAGTTATCCAAGAGAGGTGGACAGAGAAAAGTGACCTCTGAAAGAGACAAAATGCAAAGCAGGGAAAGATGAGTTTAACTTATCAAGACTGAAAAGAGATAGTTCAAAGAAAGAATAAGCAAACCTTCACTTTGAAATATTTCTGTGAACAAAATGAAGGGAACTTCATCATTCTGCTCCCTTGGAATTTATTAGCTGCTTAGTTCCAGCAAGGCTGGACACTTGTTTAATGTGTGTGAAGTATGGAGAAAGGAAGTCTGGACATAAAACGAGAAAAGTAAAAGGAGAATTTATTCTCTCTCTCTGTCCCTACACTCCCACCCTTCCTTTGACCTTAAGACAGTGTCTCACTAAGTTGCCTAGGTGGGTATTGTGTTTACTCTGTAGCTCAGACAGTCTTTGAATTTCCAATCCTCCTGCTTAGACCTCATGAGTAGCTGGGATTATCAGGCAAAGCTAGATGTGGAATTTCTTCTGAGGTTAAAAAAAATGAACACATAAGATCATACTGATGCTGAAAAGAGTTAGTGCAAAGAGTGGTAACTACTTGTGGTCACTTAGAGTACTGGATACTGTGAAGCTATGGTGAGGGACAATAAAACCTCTAAACACTGCTGCAGTGTTTACCTTTAGATGGTACAAGAATCAGAGAACTAACTAAGACACAGAAGAGAATGGATATCATAGGCTACATCATATTGAGAGCATAGGATGTTTACATTTGTATATATGTATGTATGTGTATTTGTTTTTTAATGTTTTTGAATGATTTAGTGTGTGTGCATGTATGTGATTATATGACCATGTGTGCATGTGTCTGTGTATATACCTGTGTACCACTGCAAGTGTGTGGAAATCAGAAGACAACTTGTGAGAATTAGTTCTCTCCTTCACCAAATAGGTCCTGAGGACTGAACTCAAGTTGTCAGGCTTGGATGCAAGTGCCTTATCTGCAGAGCCATCTTCCCTAAACACATATGTGTGTTTGTGTTTCTCATAGAATCTATAGAAGAGTAACCCAAGAAGCTAATAAAAGTGGTTAGCTGCAGAAGAGAAAGCAAAAGAGAAAAAAATGAAGTTGGAAATTATTCAGTGATAAAGCCCTCAATTATTTGTGACTTTGACTTGGAAACTATGCAAATGTTTTACATAATTTAAAATAAGTTTTTACAAAAGGAATCCTTTTAAATTAGAATATACTAAACCAAATTAATCTAGCTAGATACATTTAATGTAACAGTACTGCCATACTTTTTATATTACTTTAAAATAAAGTAATTGAACAGTTTTAGAAAAGCAAATCACAAAAGGCAAAACAATTGCAATGGAATATTAACCTCATGCACTTTCAGAACTTTTAGTGAGCCCCTCACTCCACCTCCAAACCCACCCATCCCCCATGACCTCAGAGGACCTCTGATACACAGACAGCCACTTCACAGAGCTGACCAAGAGGTGAGTGATCAGTTCCCTAGCTGCACAGCCAAGTCTCTAGGTCCTAGGCCCCTGGGCAAAACTCCAGGCCCCTCCCCACCTGCCTCAGCTTCACTACCCAGTCAGGAGGCAAACCACCTGCAGAAAGGTACTCCAGCACTACCCATCAATCAGACCCTGTAATCTACAAGTCCAACTTCTCTGCCAAACCCACCCATCCCCAAAGATATCAGCAGCTCCCTAAGATACAGGCAGTGACTGCACAGAGCTGACCAAGAGCAGTTCCCTAAGACACAGAAAGCAACTGCAATGATTGGCTCAAGAGAGGATTCCTAAGACACAGACACCGAATGCAAGTACTGAACCAAGAGGCGAAGACACTACCTGTACCAACTGGAGGAAAAGATGGGTAGATGCCAAAACAGGAATACATTCAACAGTCTAAACAACAACATGGCAATACCAGAACCCAGTGGTCATACAACAAGAAGACCTAAACATCCTAAAGTAGAAGAAGCAGAAGAAAAATGATCTTAAATATAACTTTATGAAAATGATAGATACCCTTAAAGAGGAAATGAAAAATTCCCTGAAAGAAATGGGGGGAATGACAAACAAAAAAATTGGAAGAAATCAATAAATCTCTTAAGAAAGCTCAGAAAATCAAGAATAAACAATCAAGCAGGTGAAGCAAACAGTTCAAGACTTGAAAACTGAAAAGGGGGCAGTGAAGAACACACAAACCAAGGGGATTCTGGAAGTGTACAATCTGAATAAACAAACAGGAACTACAGAGGCAAGCATAACCAGCAGAGAGCAAGAGATGGAGGAGAGAATCTCAAGTGTTGAAGATATGGTAGAGGAAATAGATACATTGGTCGAAGAAAATGTTAAATCCAACAAATAGGGTTTTTTTTTTTTTTGGTTTTGGTTTTGAATTTTCGAGACAGGGTTTCTCTGTCACTTTGGGACCTTTCCTGGAATTAGCTCTTATAGACCAGGCTGGCCTCGAACTCACAGAGATCTGCCTGACTCTGCCTCTGGAGTGCTGGGATTAAAGGTGTGTGCCACCGCCCAGCTTAATCCAACAAATTCTTAACACAAAACATCCAGGAAATCTGGGATACCATGAAAAGACCAAACCTAAGAATAATGGGGATAGAAGACGGAGAAGCACTCCAGCTTAAAGGTACAGAAAATATATTCAACAAAATCATAGGAGAAAACTATTCAACCTAAAGAAGGATATGCCTATGAAGGTACAAGCTTACAGAACAACAAATAGGCTGCACCCAGAAAAAGTTCCCTCGCCATATAATAAAACACTAAACATACAGAATAAAGAAAGTATATTAAGACCTTAAAAGGAAAGAGGGGCTGGAGAGATGGCTCAAAGATTAAGAGCACTGACTTCTCTTCCAGAGGTCTTGAGTTTAATTCCCAGCAACCACATGGTGGCTCACAACCATCTGTAATAAGATCTGGTGCCCTCTCTGGCCTGCAGGCATACATGGAGGCTGAACACTGTGTACATAATAAATAAATAAATCTTAAAAAAAAAGAAAGAAGCCAAGTAGCATATAAAGGTAGACCTATCAGAATTACAGCTGAATTCTCAATGGAAACACTGAAAACAAGAAGGTCCTAGACAGATGTGCTTAAGACACAAAGAGACCACAGATGCAAGTCCAGACTACAATACCAGGCAAGGCTTTCAATCACCATAGGAGGAGAAAACAAGATCTTCCATAAAAAAAAAATTCAGATTTAAGCAATACCTATCCACAAACCCAACCCTACAGAAAGTACTAGAAGGAAAACTTCAATCCAAGGAAATTACCTGCATCCACAAAACCACAGGCAACAGATAATGTGATACCAGAAAACCTCAAAGAATGGAAACACAATAATACTACCACTGAAAAATAACAGGAATTAACAGTCATTAATATCTCCTAATATCAATGAACTCAATTCACCTATAAAAAGACACATGCTAACAGAATGGATATGAAAAGAGGATCTATTCTTCTGCAGTATACACAAAACACACCTCAACCTCAAAGACAGACATTAGCTCAGAGTAAAGGGTTGGGAAAAGATTTTTCAATCAAATGGACCTAAGAAACATGCAAGTTTAGCTATCCTAATATCTAACAAAATAGACTTCGAACTGAAATCAATCAAAAGAGATGGAGGACACTTCATACTCATCACAAGAAAAATCCATTAAGATGAAGTCTCAATTCTATACATCTATGCCCCAAATACAAGAGCACCCACATATGAAAAAATATTACTAAAGCTCAAATCGCACATCAGACCCCACACACGAATAGTAGTAGACCTCAACACCCCATTCTCACCAATGGACAGGTCTGACACACAGAAACTTATCGGAGAAATAAAAGAACTAACAACTGCCATCATTTAAATGGACTTAACAGACATCTACAGAACACTTCACCCAAACACAAAAGAATATATCTTCTCTCAGCACCTCATGGAACCTTCTCTAAAATTGACCACATACTCAGTAACAAAGCAAACCTAAAAAAAAAAAAAAAAAAATGGAATCACCCTGTATCACTGTGGCTTAAAGTTAGAATTCAACAGCAACACTAATTGCAAAAAGCCTAAAAACTCACAGAAATTGAACAGTGTTCAGTTGAATCACCCCTGGGTGAAAGAAGAAATAAAGAAAGAAATTAAAGAATTCTTAGAATTCAATGTACCCAAACCTATAGAACACTATGAAAGAACATCTAAGAGAAAAGCCCACAGCTCTAAGTGCCTATATAAAGAAAGTGGAGAAAGCTCACAGTAGTGACTTAACAGCACTCTCTGAAAACTCTAGAACCAAAAGAAGCAAACTCACCCAGGAGGAATAGATGACAACAAATAATCAAATTAAGGACTGACATCAATAAAATAGAAACAAAAATTTAAAAATGCAAATAATCAATGAAATAAAGAACTGGTTCTTTGAAAAAATCAACAAGATAGACAACTCATATCCAAAATAATCAAAAGGCAGAGAGAGAGAGATTATCTACAATAACAAAATCAGAAATGAAAAAGGGACATAACAACAGACATTGAAGAAATCTAGAGAAACATTGGGTTATACTTCAAAAACCTGTACTCCACAAAATTAAAAAATCTAAAAGAAATGGACAATTTTCTGGATAGGTCCCACATACCAAAATTAAATCAAGATCAGATAACAGTTTAAACAGACCTATAATCACTAAGGAAATGGAAGCAGCCATCAAAAGCCTCCCCTCCCCCCAAAAAAAACTCAGGGGTCAATGGTTTCAGCACATAATTCTACCTGAACTTCAAAGAAGAGCTAATACCTATATTTCTCAAATAGTTCCACACAATAGAAGCAGAAAACAATGTTGCCAAACTTTTTGATGAGGCTACAGTTACCCTGATACCCAAACCACACAAAGACTCAACTAAGAAAGAGAATTACAGATCAATCTCCCTCATGAACATTGATGCAAAAATACTCAATAAAATACTAGCAAACAGAATCCAAAAACACATTAAAAAAATCATCCACTATGATCAAGTTGGCTTCATCCCAGAGATGCAGGAATAGGCCAACATATGAAAATCTATCAATGTAATACACCATATAAATAAAACTGATAGAAAAAATCCATGTGGTCATTTCATTAGATGCTGAAAAAGCATTCAACAAAATCCAACCCCCCTCATCATAAAGGTCTTGGAGGGATCAGGGCTACAAGGAACACCTAAACATAATGCACATAAAACAACATGAAGCTGACAGCAACATCAAATGTAATGGAGAGAAACTCAACATGATTCCACTGAAATCAGGAACAAGGCAAGGCTATTCACTCTCTCCATATCTATTCAACTTAGTATTCGATTGTTGTAACTAAAGCAATAAGACCACTAAAGGAGATTAAGGGGATACAAATTTGGAAGGAAGAAGTCAAACTTTCGCTATTTACAGATGGTATGATAGAATACATAAGTGACCCCAAAAATTCTACAAGAGAATTCCTACAGCTGATAAATACTTTCAGTAATATGGTAGGACACAAGATCAACTCAAAAAAATCAGTAGCAATCCTATACACAAATGATAATGACGCTGAGAAAGAAATCAGAGACGCATCCCTCTTTACAATAGCCACAGATAACATAAAATATCTTGGGGTAACTCTAACCAAAGAAGTGAAAGACCTGTACAATAAGAACTTTGAAGAAAGAAAATGAGAAAGATATTGGAAAATGGAAAGATCTCCTATGATCTTGGATAGGTAGGATCAAACTAATAAAAATGGCAATCCTACCAAAAGTAATCTACAGGTTCAATTTCAACACATTTCAAAATCCCAACACAATTCTTCACAGGCCTTGAAAGAACAAACCTCAACCTCATATGGAAAAACAACAACAACAAAAAAAAAACAGGATAACCAAAACAATTCTGTATAATAAAGGAACTTCCGGAGGCATCATCATCTCTGACTTCAAGCTCTATTATAGAGCTATAGAAACGAAAACAGCTTTGTATTGGCATAAAAACAGACAGGTGGACCAATGGAATCAAATTGAAGACCCTGATATTAATCCACATACCTATGAACACCTGATTTTTGACAAAGAAGCTAAAATTATACAATGTAAAAAAGAAAGCATCTTCAACAAATGGTGCTGGTGTAACTGGATGTCAACAATAGAAGAATACAAATAGACCCTATGCACAAAACGCAAGTCCAAATGGATCAAAGATCTTAACATAAAACCAACCACACTGAACCTCATAGGAGAAAATGTGGGAAGTAGCCTTCAATGCATTGGCACAGGAGACAGACCACTTCCTAAATATAATACCAGTAGCACAGACACTGAGAGTTACAACAAATAAAGGGGACATTTTGAAACAGAGAAGCTCCTGTAAGGCAAAGGACACAGCGAATAAGACAAAACGACAGCCTGCTGAATGAGCAAAGATCTTCACCAACCCCATATCAGATAAGGACTGATCTCCAATATATATAAAGATCTCAAGAAACTAGACATCAAAATACCAAATAATCCAATCAAAAAATGGGGTACAGATCTAAACAGAGAATTCCCAACAGGAGAATCTCATTTGAGGAACTGCTCAACATTCTTAGCCATCAGGGAAATTCAAATCAAAACAACTCTGAGATACCATCTTATACCTGTCAGAATGACTAAGATCAAAAACACCAATGACAGTTTATGCTGAAGAGGATGTGGAATAAGGGGAACATTCCTCATTGCTGGTGGGAATGCAAACTTTTACAGCCGCTTTGTAAATCAGTATGGTGGTTTCTCAGAAAGCTGGGAATCAACCTACCTCAAGACCCAGCAAAACCACTCTTGGGCATACACCCAAAGGAAGCTCAATTGTAGGAGGAGGCTGCTAGTTAGTTCCCAGCCACTTAGCACCAAAATAATCACACAGAAACTGTAATTAATTAAATCACTGCTTCACCCATTAGCTCTAGCTTCTTATTGGCTCTTACTTATATTAATTTAACCCATTTCTATTAATCTGTATATCACCACGTGGCTGTGGCTTACTGGCTAAAGTTCTGGCATCCATCTCCAGTGGGGCTACATGACTTCTCTTTGACCATGCCCCTTTTCTCCCAGCATTCAGTTTAGTTTTCCCTGCCTACCAAAGTTTTGCCCTGCTATAGGTCCAAAGAAGTTTCTTTATTCATCAATTGTATTCACAGCTTACAGAGGGGAATCCCACAATACTCAGTCATACCATAAGGACATTTGTTCAACTCTGTTCATAGCAACGTTATTCATAATAGCCAGAACCTGGAAACAACCTAGATGGCTCCTCAACCTAAGAACAGATTTTTTAAAAATGTGGTTCATTTACACAATGGAGTACTATTCAGCGTAAAAAACAATGACATCTTGAAATTTGCATGCAAATGGATGGGACTAGAAAAAAATCCTGAGTGAAGTAACCCAGACCCAGAAAGAC
This sequence comes from Ondatra zibethicus, assembly GCA_004026605.1. Classification (NCBI taxonomy): domain Eukaryota; kingdom Metazoa; phylum Chordata; class Mammalia; order Rodentia; family Cricetidae; genus Ondatra; species Ondatra zibethicus. The sequence continues at coordinate 79,214 of PVIU01004520.1, read as the reverse complement.
AAACACAGTATGATGGATCTAATCTACATGGGAAGTAGAAAAAAAAACAAGATCTTCTGGGTAAATTGGGAGCATGTGGACCGTGGGAGTGGATAGACATTGAGGAGAGAAAAAGGAAAGGGAGCAGAGAAAACCATATAGCTCAATGAAAACAATGAGTTTTTCTTTAAAAAAATAAACAAACACGGTATGTGCTCACTCATAAGTGGATATTAGACATAAAGCAAAAAATAACCAAGACCACAGAGAAGCTAGAAGCAGAAAACAAGGAGAATCTTCATAAAAGTTACATGGATTTCCCTGGGAAGGGGAAATAGACAAGACTGTCTGAGGAAATTGGGTTATAGGGATGTGGGGAAAGAGGAGGGTGGTAGGGGAGGAGGAGGGAAGGAGAAGGGGAGGTGAACATGAGAGAACAGGATGGTCATGATATGGGAAGGAAAGTGAGGGGGACCAAGGAGATAGATACCTTGATCGAGAGACCATTACGGGGCTAGAAGAAACCTGGCACTATAGAAATTCTGAGGAACTCACAAGGATAGCCCCAGCTAAGACCCTACGCAGTAGCAGAGAGGGTGCCTGAACTGGCCTTGCCCGGCAGTTAGATTGGTGACCTTCATTGTCATCATCCAACAACTGCTGGAAGCAGGTGCAGAGATTCACAGCCGCGCACTGGGCTGAGCTCCCATAGTTGAGTTGAAGAGAGGGAGGACGATAGTATGAAATAATGGGTTAAAACCATGATGGGGATATCCACTTAAACAGCTCATCTGAGCTAGTGGAAGCCTTCTGACTCTGGTCTGACAGCGGGGAAACCAGCATAGGACCAAACTAAACCCTCTGAATGTTGTATGGCTGGGGCAGTCTGTGGAGCCATTGATAGTGCAACCAGGATTTATCCCTAGTGCTTGAACTAGCTTTTTGAAACCTATTCTCTCTGGAGGGATACCTTGCTCAGCCTAGATATAGTAGGTAGGGCCTTGGCCCTGCCTCAAAGCAATGTGCTAGAATTTGCTGTCTCCCCATGGGAAGCCTTACCCCCTCTAAGGAGTGGATGGGGCTAGAAAGGAGGAGAAAGTAGAGGGAGTGGGAGGAGGTGAGGGAACGGAAATGGGGAATCGGTCTGTAAAATTTCAATTAAATAATAATAAAAAAATTATAAAACTTCATGAAACATTAACAAAAAAGCTGATAGTGAAAGTACCTAAGCATATACATCTATGTATTTGTCCTGCTTAGATTTTTTGTCAGCTTGCCGCAAGACAGTGTTTTAGAAAAGGGAACCTCAATTGAGAAAAATGCCCCCATCAAATTGGCTTGTAGGTAGGCCTCTGGGAACACTTTCTCAATTAATAACTGACTTAGGAAGGCCCAGCCCATTCTGAGCAGTGCCACCCTTGTACAGTAGGTTCTTGATAGTATAAGAAAATATGCTGAGCAAGTCAGAGGGAGCAAGTCAATAAGCAGTGTTTCTCTATGGCTTCTGTTTCAATTTCTGCCCTAAGTTCCTGAATTTACTTCCTTCAGTGCTGGATTGCACAGAGAGCACAGCCAGTGGGCTCTGAGGTGCTCAGCTATTAAGCTGCTTACACATGATTTGTCTTTTGAATGTGCTCTGTCTATTCACACTATCATTCCTTATAATATCACCATAATATAAAAGTTAAACTGACATCCTACCAAGTGGAAACAGTGGTTGGGCAGAAAATGCTGCTGCAGGGTGACAATGGGGACTTGTCAGAAGCTTGCAGACTTGACACATGTCTGCTGTGAAGTCCTTCAGCTATGGCAGGCCAGGAGGATGGCACCAATGAAGGTCCAGAAGGACCTTGAGACTAGGTTAGTGCTGACAGGTGGGTCTGTGTGAGCCCAGAAATGGTGTCAGAAGTTCAACAGTCACTGAAATCAGGGCCACACACAGAGGCCAGTCTCAAGTCCTGTTGTTGATGGGTCTCAACATAGGAGAAAGGCAGTGTAAACCTAGAGGCCAATTTCAAGTTCCAACTTTTATATCATCTTATTGGGTAATAGCTTTTCACTATCAAGGCTCATAGCTTGGGCTGGTTCACTAGCATATCAACACCACCAGGGGTTAGCTCATTAGCACTGAATGCACCAGAGCTAAACCCAAGCCTGGGGCAGCAGAAACTACTCAGAACATACCTAGGATACTTGCGCCTAAAAGCAAAGTTGTCAAAGTCTAGTAGAGTTATGTCAAAGGAATAAATCAGTCAACTTAAGGTGGCTACCCCAGTGGAAAATCAGATAATGTCAGTAAACTAAATAATGGCTACTAACTGAATGCATCTTCTACATGGTAAGGTCCAGAATGCTCATTACCTTTAAAAGTCGCTAGGTACCCAGCAGTAGTGGCTCACACCTTTAATCCCAGCACTCAGGAGGCAGAGGCAGGCAGATCTCTGAATTCGAGGTCAGCCTAGTCTTCAGAGGGAGACCTAGGATAGCCAGGATTCCAAAAATAACTAGACAGACAGACAGACAGATAGACAGATAAAAAAAAAAGCTGCTAAGCTAAACTCATAGATCAGTGCACCTCTCAACCCTCATCAGAGAGGTCAACTGATCCTTGTAGTAGATGACAGCCCAGAAACCCTTAGTCAGTGTGCACAGAATAAAAGACTATGGTGTGCTCAGCTTTCAGTGGGTTATAAACATCACACCCCTGACCCAGGGCTAGGGAACTTCTCAGAAGTGGTGGTGGATAACTTCAAGAAAGCAATGTTTTCTGGACATGGCAAGACAGTTGCACATGTGGGAAGCACACGATTAACAAAAGCTCAGAGACTGATGTTGGGATTCAGTCTGAAGATCAGAAAAGCAAAGCAGCCAACCACTGGTTCTTACCCCAACCTCAGTCAAAAAATGGCAATCCTGCCTCCAGGAATCTCAAAAGGAGACTGTATCTGAGAGCTGTCTCCTCCCGTTTTATAATCCCCTCTAGTTCGGGGATTAAAGGCCTGCACTGCCTGGTTTCTATGGCAACTAGTGTGGCTACTGGAATTAAAGGTGTGTGTTACTGTGGTCTGATCTATAAATAAGGCTGGTCAGTGTAGCTGTTTTACTCTGTGAACTTCAAGCAAGCTTTATTAATTATTTATTTATTAAAATAAAAGGAAATACCACTACACATATGAACTCAGAGAGATGACAGCATGCACAAGACTTATACAAAATCCCAGGCAGTGCACAAAATCTTACCACTAGCTGAGAAGCTATTGATATTTGATAGCCACTGGGAAGTGAAGAGTTAGTTTTCCTTAAGAGTGTGACCCTGAGTAGGTCAATACACTCCAGGTCATAACCCACTTACAGTAGTAATTGGCTAACACAAATTGGACTTGATGAGTTTGGGAAAAAAATAAGAATCAAAGTTGGTTAGGAAAAGGGGTAAGAACAGAGAGAGAGAGATCTGGAAAGAGGTAAGGGAGGGGTGATCAAAATACAAGTTACCAGGATTTTAACATTTAAAATCATTCCGCTGAAGACCACCAAGGAGGACCAAGTGGGTGAAAGTGCTTGACAGCAAGCCGGGCAAAAATGTTCCACCCATAATCATGTCATGAAAGGAGACAGTGATGTCTGCTGCTTTTCGCTGACTTTTACACACCTGCCATGGCATGTGCCACTGCTTCTCTCCACCCCATGCCACTACATACGTGTGCATGCACACACACATATATACATACATATACAAAATGAATGAGGAAATGTGAAAAATATTACACATTACTGGGCAAAAGAATCAAATACGCCCCTGTGATTTCAGTACAAACCAACTAGAACTCTAAAAATTATGTGTAATTGATGAGGAGAAGTTCCCAGCACAGGAGAAATCTGGCTCAGGTGCACACAATGACAGACTTAAGAGAGTGCGTGAGCTTCTAAGGGCAGAGAGGAAAACAAAGTGGGAAGACAGACTGGTTTGAGACAACTGTGGTGGTGACACTGGTGACAGAGATCCACTGTTCCACAGTGCTACGCAGTGGGCAGAGGCTCCATCCTGCCCCCCCTCCCCAATTTCTTAGGCGAAAGTTGCTTAGAGCCCAAATTTTACTCACAATATAAAATAGCAGCTTGAGTATGGTGGTAAGTGTCATCTTAGAACCATGATATTCAGAGGAGGAAGCAATCCCTAAACAGACAAAGAAATGCTTGGCATGCCTTTAAACAGCTGACACGCAGAGTTCTCCTGTCCCCATCCTCATCACACAGCCCTGGGTGGAGGGCGCTGACTTGCACCATTCTGGAACTTTCACCAGAGTCTCCTGTGGATTTTTTTTTTTTAAAGAGACAGCTTCATGAACTTGCTCTTTTTCATTTACATTCCAGGCCTTACTCCATCAGACTCACAAAAATAATGTGAAAACTGTAAGTTCACTGCATGTATATTTTTAATGAATTAATTCTGAGTCAAAACTGGAAGCATTAACCATCAATACAAGTTATTGCCTCATATGTATTTTTATCATGGATCATTAGTTGATTTCTCATGTGGTTTGTATATAGGCTATCTATGTAACGAGTTAGGAAATATCAATTATCAATATCAAAACCCATTCCTAGCCACACTGAATAGAGGATCCAAAGACTTCCCGAGTGCTGCAAGCAGGAAGCAGTAACTCTGTCGAAAAGCAGAAAACAGAAAATCAGATTAAATAATTAGTGTCAATTAGCTCCAGTGAAATCATTCCAGAAACAATTGGTCTCCAGTGACCTGCTTAATTTGTGAGGCTTCTATGATCCTCACCAAGCCTGCTTTGATTCATGTTGACTCTTGAGTTTCCCAGAGGTATAATTAATTATTGTCTTGTATGTAAACCCCTGGCAATTAATGGCAACAGAAAACAATATAGTGCCTTTAAAAAGACAGTGTTGGAGGAGAAAACCTTGACTGTGTGAATGACCTGTGCAGTATTTTCAGGAGACTTAGAATAAGTCCATCATAGACTTAGCATAAGTGGCTCAGGGCTGTGCCTGCAAACTGACACGGGAAGCCCGTGCACTCCCCACTTTACACGCTGTGTGCCGTGCCGCTCTCTAAAATGCCTGGCAGTCACTAGACACCACTCTAATTTGGTCTTGGACCTAATTAAAATACATTTTCAAACACCCAATTTAAATAATCAAACAGTTTACTTTGAGAGTATTGTAGATAGTGCATCCACAGCCTATTTTCAAAAAAAGATTAAAAGTAAAATAGCATGCAATTATTTAGGTGTTCTTTGAAAGCTGGCACCTGATCTTACCAGCTCCTGAGTGGCAACTGAGTCTTCCCCTGAGAATGCTAGATGTTGGCAAGGTTACTACCCCCAGCAAACCAAGTATTTGGTCTATAACGGATGGCAGTTCCCTCATAGGAATATTTAGGTTTGTAAAATATTTCCCTGGAACCAGGCTCTGATGGTTCACATCTGTAGTTATAACACTTAGAAGAAGAGGCAGGAGGATTACCCACAGTTTGAAGCAAGTCGTGGCTACGGTGAGTCCAGGTCAGACTACAGAGTGACACCTGCTCCAAACAAAGCAAAGCGGGATTTCCTTGGCACTGATTCTGGAAGGCCCCGAAAGCCTTAGAGTGCCATGTGAGATCCCATTTTTATAGACAGACCCTTCACATTTCCAATTTAATCGGCTGTTAGACGGATAAGCTCAAACAATGGGCAATCCCAAATGTGACCATCATTATACAGTTGTCATAACAGGACATTTCAGGGACTTGTAAGGTTCAATCCAGATTCCTGATTGGCAGGTGCACCCACAGAATTCAAACAAAGCACTTCTATGGAGCCAACTTGTTTTTCTGCAGACACCATTATTTTAAGATTGCAAGTGACACGGTGACGTCTCCTCTGTCATGTCCTTCCTTGTAACAACCATTGACCTGAGCTTGTAGCTAGCCTCTTGTTCACTGATTCCCATGATTACTGTGTGAGCCTACTCCTAAGTAAGAGAGAAAAAGTGTAATGGTACTGAGTACCACATGCTAGACAACAAATAAATAAGATGGAAGAGAAATCACAGACCTTTAGTCTTTACCATGAAAATATGTTATTTCCTTAATAAGTTGTCAAATTCCATTCAATAATGATAATATTAGCAAATTTAATTTTGTAAATGAAACTGATGAAAAATCACAAAGTAAAACCAGAAGTTAAATCAAGGCTCTTCTCCTTCCAGATAATGGCTTGACTGTGTCCAAAGAAATTGGGAGGATGGAAAGACTAATTGCCAAAGCATATAAACACAAAACATTACACCGGTACTTTAATGTATTTTCCCAAATGACATGGAAATGTTTTAAACAAAAAAGTAGTTTAAAATAATGTTTCCATACATAGTTAAATTACTAATAATATATCTAAGCCACAATTTTGCAGTTAGTATTTCCTCAGATTGAGTCAACTTTAAATATGGACCCCTCATAAGCAGAGAGTAATGAGGAAAACACCAGAGAAAGTTGAAAAAGCATTATTGAAAATGTGTTTTGTTAGGGTTATATTTTAACTATAACACGTAAACTCATAAGAGTACTAAAAATGGCTAAGTTAACGGTTTCAGCCCATGTCACACTGGATTTTAAGACATATATGATTATGGGAAATTCAACAAAGAAATAGTTTTCTAACAAATTTTATCATGTACATTCAGAGGAAAGTTTACTAAAATGTCATGATATGTTTAGCCTAAAGTATTAAATAATTTATGTGGAATACTTAATATGTCTAGGGGAAAGAAGTAACAGAAAATGTGCAGCAAAAGTAGGAAGAAGGGGTCTTCCTGAACAGAACTCACAGGCACCAGAGACACAGCTTTAAAACTCAGGCTAAGTACATTCACATCAGACAGCAGGCACAATGACATGTTAAATTACCCACATGATGTATAGCTTAATGAACCCCCTGGTGTTGATCACGCTTGGCATTAATCAAGAGCCATGAACAGATTTCCTTATTTTCTCAATGCTGCTCTGATAAACTACAATTTCATTTAACCTTGGACAGCAAATTTAATAGCTTCCATGGGACAACTGTCGATACCTTTTCTGAGTATACAGTGATTAAACTGCAACGCAAGATACATGTCATGACTTTTCTTCATTTGAAATTAGAATTTTTATTCTTAACAACCATTTGCCTAAAATATGCTGAAAACATGGAGATGCATAAGGGTTTGCATTTATCCAAGGTCTGAATCTGCCATGCTTTAGTGTAAGACACTAATTGATATGTTCGTAAGTATTTCTACTGTGTGTTTGTTTTACCTTTAGCATATAACATAAATAATCTTTCTGCCTGGGACAGAAACAGCAGAAGAAAGAAATTAAGAGTCAAAGTTTCCTTTGAGGCAGATCTGTTGAGCTGTCCTATGTGCTCCAGACTCACCTTCCAAGTACTGGGAACAGGCCAATCTTTCCTCCACATTCAGTAGGTGCCTACCATCCATCTTAAAAGCACAGGTAACGATCACAGAAGATGAACACATCTCACTAAAGACAGATTGCTCAGAAAACAGTGCCATCTAGTTTCAATTCTTTTCTTTGTTCTCAGATTTACTTGTTTGCTAACCTTAATTGGTATGAGATTGATCTCCTAAAAGTTAAAGATAACAGCTAGGTGAAGAATAATGTTGGTTCAATGTCTATATGTAGACATGGAAGTCCTTAAGTTAAAACACTTCCTCCTTAACAAACCTCTCTTAAATTAGACAAGGAATTTTCACATATAGGGCTTTATTTGGAAGGCCTGTAACATCTGATTTCTGTTACTGGAGGCATTGAATAACATGTATATCCACTAGAGGAAGCAATTCTCTCTGAAGCAAAAAAGGAATTAATGTGCCAAAGGCACATCACACAAAGAGGATGGAGGAGAAGGAAAGGTATGGATCTGATCACAGAACACACACAGTCTGCTATTTTAAGAGAAAAATCTCATGATAGCCAGTGCACAATGGCTACTTTGTAGAACTTGGAAGGCAAATGCCTATAGACTGTGCTTCAGGTATTCACAGTGAGGAGGTGCTTTGTTTTGTTTTGTTCTGTTTTGTTTGTGGTACAGGAGGTTGAATGTAGGGCCTTGTGTATGTAGACATACTCTATCTATATATGCTATATCCTCAACCTCTACCCTGAGAAATTGTAATGAAATCCTCCAGATTAGGTATAATCTTGTGAACTATTTCACTTGTATTTAATAACTTTCCCATCGTTTTTTAATGTTGATTTCATAATTTGTAGTTGGGGTCCCACTGTGAAGAGTGGAAAGGTGCAGTTTACCCATGACTGCCCGTGTAACCCTGGGCAAGACATTCATCTCCTTCTGAGGATGAAAAAGTCACTTAGAAGTGTCTTAGTCAATGTTCTATTACTGTGAAGAGACATCATGATGGTACAACTCTTATAAAGGAAACCATTTAGCTGGGGGTTACTAACAGGTTCATAGATTTAATCCATTATTAGCACAGCAGGAAGCATGGTGGCACTCAGGCAGACATGTTGCTGAAGGAGTTGAGAATTCAATCCATCAGCAGCTGGAAGAAGAAAGTGCCACTGGCCCTGGTTTAGGCTTTTGAAACCTAAAACCCATCCTGAAAGTGACACACTTCCTCCAACAAGGCCACACCTCCTAATCTCTAAAATAGAGTGAGTCCCTGGGAGCCTATAGAGACCATTTTCATTCAAACAGCCACAGTAGGGATTCTATTTTGTTGTCTTTGAGCTTTTTCTGGGATACATATTCTCAGATCTATGACAAACTTCTGTGAGTTCTTTGGGTTTGGGTTTGGAGTCACAGTTCTTCAGTACAGAGTCCTATTATAGAGCTACCACTTTGCATTAGGAACATATACCCTGCTAGATATTTGATTTTGTGAATATGCTCAGACCCAGCTCATTTGATCAAGGCTGTGGCTGACTACTTGGCAACTCTTCAGAAAATGGCGAAGAGCTGAGTCTAATTATCAACCACTTCTAACACTCTGCTGCTGCCCTTAAGAGAGACTATATTTACTCTTCTTTATGCAAAAGGAAGGAAGCCTAGAACGGATTAATCACCTTTCTTTCCACTATGTATGTGCCTCAAGTTCATATACTGTTCAGTAGAATACATAGCACTGGTGGGTTTATGAGGAAGATCTGTGGGGTGTGTGCGGGGAGATTCTAATGGGAACTTCCCTAAGCACAGACATTCCTCAGTCCTATGCTGTGGAAGAGCAAGTGAAGACAGGCCACAGAAGGACTAAGCACTTGGAGGTCAATCAGAATACATGTAAACCGGGGCACAGACCAATCATCTCTCATGAGTCAGCCATGTTCATGCGTCAGCTACATCAAGCATTCCGACACTCCCAGCCTTCCTTCATAGCCTACCTCAAGGTCATTGTCCACCAATTTCTTCTGTCAGAGTTGCTCTTTTCTTCTTTCTTGGCTAATTAATCCTTCTCCATTTTCACATCTCTGAGTCAGTATCAAGTCTCCAAAGAGAACATGTCCACTGAAAATTATCACTACCCTTCTACCCCCCCCAGAACCACCAATCGCATTTCAATTATGTTATAAAACAAATAATTTATATTTTAAAGTAACAAACTGATATGTCTTCCTAAAGGACAAATTACATCTTGAACAGGGAGCTAAAGACCAGCATTGCTAGGAAACCTCTAAGACCAGCAACTAAGTGACTGGGGCAGGAAGTAACAAATTCAAGGCCTGCATGGGCAACTTAATGAGTATTGAGCTCAGAATGTAAAAGTAACAAGAAGACTTGGGATACAGCAACTGACCCGTAGAGTGATTGTCTAGCACCCATGAAACTACAGGTCAAATCTGTGTCACTGGGAAAATGTATTCGTAAAATGAGAACATTTGTTTAAAAAAGTATATTAAATCAATACAGCAGTCTATATGGAGTTTGTAGTCAATGTGAATTAACCCTTTTTTGCTGAAATGTTATTTTTTAAGTATAAAGTTATATATTTCATTCTTTTGATTTTCTACATATGATATTTGTAAATGTATGTTTGTGTGTATGAACACAAGAGCCTGACACTGGTTATCTTCCACTCTTACTCTCACCTTATCTGAGACAGGGTCTCTTATCAGCCCAGCACTCACTGTAATGGTCTGCTCTGTCCCTTTAAGAGAAAAGCCACACCCACTCCCTCCCCTCCTCCACCTAGACAAGCTGATCTTCAGCTTCCAGCCTGTGTCCCTTCTTTTCCCTCCCCCTCTCAAAGAGGCAGATTCTGTCTCTCTCTTTTCCCCTTCCTCCTTTTGTTTCTCTCTTGCTCTCTCTCTCTCTCTCTCCTCTTCTCTTCTCCCCTTCTTCCTCTTCCCTCCATAACCTACTAAATAAATATCCAACGTCACTCTGCATGGTGTGCCCATCAATGTCTCTGTCTCTCGCCCACCACGTGACTCCCTGCCCAGGACCAGCCGCCTGCGGCATGGTCTCGAGGCATGCCCATCTCTCTGTCTCTCCTCATGGGACTGGCCGCCCCATCAAAGGTCTCTCACCCACCACATGGCTCCCTGAAGCCACTCGGGGAACTCTGCCATCCCTGCCTAGGACTGGTGGCTCTCAGGACCCACAGCCCACTGCCTGCTGTCACTTTGGGGACCTGTGGCGTGGTCTCATGGCCCACTGCTCAGTGCAGCCACTTGGAGATCGTCAGCATTTTACTAATTTCATTACACTTACTGATTGGCGGGACTGACTGGCCAGGTTGCTTCAGGTACTCTTCTGCACCACCAAGACCTCTATTGTGTCTTCAATTCCTGAAATTCTCTTATATCTCTTATATTCTTTTGGTAAGGCTTGCCTCTGAGGTTTCTGTTTGAGTTACTAAATTTTTCATTTTCAGATTTCCTTCAGTTTGGGTTTTCTTTATTGATTCTATTTCCACTTTCAGGTCTTGAACTTTATTATTCTTTTCCTTCCACTGTTTGTTTGTGTTTTCATTGATTTCTTTAGGGGATTTATTCATTTCTCCTTTAAAGATCTCGGTTACATTCATGAAGGTTATTGTAAGGTCTTTGTTCTGTGTTTCAGCTGCGTTCAGTCCCTGCTGTGGTAGGGTTGCTAGACTCTAGTGGAAACATTGTCTTGGCTATTTCTTATTTTGCTTTTGCTCTGATGTCTAGGTATCTGGGATTGAGATGACTATAGGTCTAGGCCCTGGTTTCTGGTCCTATCTTTTTTGAGTGGGTGTTTGCTCCTTGGTTTCTGTTGCCCTCTCTGCTACTAAGGAGAGTTTGATGGTTGTGTGTCACATAGTAGGGAATTCTTTTGAATCCTGATAGGTATGGTCACTGAGGGTTCTTGATAAAATGTGTTTCTAGGTATTGGAAGTTGATACTTAGGAATGGGGATGGACTAGAAGGGGAGTTCTTAATGAGTCCACAGGAGGGCAGAAAGGGAATGGGGGCAGAGAATAAGGAGAGGCTATAAAAAGTCATCTGCTATAGATCCGGGGGTAAGGCTAGGGGATTAGATATGTAGGAAAGGAGGGAAGGTGAATATCTGAAGACCACCTGCTTGCTTTGCTGACCCACTTGCTTCCCTGGGAGGCTTGGCTAAAGGGTTCCCAGAGAATGACTTCTGTAGTTGGAGCTACGAGGAAGGTTGGAGGAGAAAATCTTCATAATCCATTATCTGTTAGAGATGAGAGCAAAGAAACGGGACTTATCAGGTGGTCTCTTACAAAGTTGGGGTATTTGGTTTGGAAAATAGGCAAGAGAGGTAAAGTTCTGTATTTAGTCTACCTACTTCCCTGGCCAGATTGGCCTGCGAGTTCTCAGGTAATGACCTGCTGAAGTTGAGGACTGAGCTAAAGTGATCCGTAGGGAAGGGAAATGTGACGGAAAATCTGTGTGCTCCAGTGGAGATGGGTGGGGTGGGAACTATAGTAGGCTGTCTGCTACAGAGCTGGGGATAAGACTGGAGCATTGGATTTGGAAGAGGAGAGCTGTTGACAGAGGTGTCTGTCTTGCCCAGTCCCACAGCCATTCAGTCCCAAAGAAACACACAGAGGCCTAGATTATTTATAAACTGGTTGGCCTATTAGCTCAGGCTTTTTATTAATTAACTCTTACTCCTTACATTAGCCCATAATTCTTGTCTATGTTAGCCATGTGGCTTGGTACCTTTTATCAGTGAAGCATTTTCACCTTGTGTCCTCTGTGTCTGGGTGATGACTGCAGACTGACCTTTCCTCTTCCCAGAATTCTCCTATTCTGGTTGCCCCACCCATACTTCCTGACTGACTAGTGGCCAATCAGTATTTTATTAATCAACACAAGTGACAAATTTTTACAGGGTATAAGACCATTGTCCCACAGCACAGAGGTAGAGGTTAAGATCTGCAATTAGCCTACCTGCTTCCCTGGATGGAGTCCACTTCATTTTTAAAATTGATTATTTTTTTTTATTTTATTTGTTTCTAACTTTCTGGTTTTAAATTTTCTCATTCAATATGGCTAGGAAGAAATAGGCTTATCACTCATTGGCAGACTATTTGTCTAGCATGTATAAGGCTCTAGGTTCAAACTTCATTAAATAAGCACTTACATACACACACACTGGTACACATACACACATATACAGGCATGCAAGCATGTACATGTGCACACATACACGTCTTTTAAGTTTTGAGTTTCAAACAACTTTTAGACTCTTCATCTAGAAGACAACATGCGCTTGCCATTATTTTATCTAAAGTCAATCACGAAAGCTCTGACTCTAAGCCATTTTCAGCAGAGGTGAAAAGAGACTGGATTGTTGTTCATTGTTAATTTTAATGGTAAAAATATAGTCAGAATATTTCAAATTCTTTTTTAAATTAAAATTGCATTCCTCTATTTGTGTGTGCGCATGTATCTGTATGTATTTGCATGTGTGTGCATGTGTATGTATGTGTATTGCCTGTGTGTATGTGTATATGTAAGTGTGCATTATGCATATATGTGTATATGTGTGAATGTTTATATATGTATATACATGCATGCATGTGTCTGTGTGTGTTTGTGCATTTGTAGCCAGAGAACATTTATTGGAGTCAGTTGTTCTGCCCTCCCACCATGTGGTTCCTGAGATCAAACTCAAGTCACCAGACTTGGTAGCAAGAGCTGTTAACAGCTAAACCATATTATTACTATATTTTCTAAATCTCAACAAAAGTTCATTTGCTTGCAGAGAAAAATTCAAAACTGTCAGGATACTATGAAACATCTTCAAAATGTATGTAAACAACTTTTCTAGAAGGCACCGACCCCATCTCACTCTTCCCGCTGTGATGCCCTCGGGCGGCTGAGAGACAACTTCGTGGAATGATATGCAAAGCAGAGGGTCTTAGTTCATTTCCTGACCAGCAGGAGAATACACAGGTCCTCGGGTTACTTTGTGTGGTCTTTATAAACAACAACAACAACTGAAGACATTTCCACTGTCTTCCACATCTGTACCAGTCTTTAAAGAGACAGCACCCGGGGCTCACACTTCTCACGAAATTCTTCTGAGACACACATCTTCCAACCTAGTTTTGGTTCTAATGCGAGCACAGCTGTCTTTCATTAGACGAGTTTAACTTGCCAGTTCTATATATATAGTGTTTTACATGCTTAACATAGATTTTAATACAGTTTTAGCTCCTGCATGAGATAAATCAAACTCCAAGTGACAAATAAGCAAGTGTCTGCAAGAGGTGGGGGGTTGTCTGATTGAAAACTCCAAGAGGCTTAGAGAGCCTTCAATCTCAGACTGCACAAAGACACATTTTATTCAGCAAGACATGATAGATACTTTATTACAGGTCTGTTCTTTTTTAAATTCACTAGATGCAACTAGGAACAATCTGAAGCTATAATATATTAACAAGATTATCCAGGACTAGAGAAAGAAAAGCTGGTAATCTAACTAGTGTAACTTACCAAATGCTTTAAAGATGTCACATAAACATTTTCCAATCTTAAATGCCTGCCCTGATGCCCTTGTTTTCAGTTTTCTCTCCTAATATGCCCATTACCAGGCCTTTTTATATGTGCATATACAGTCTAAACAGTTTCCTGATGATTAGGAAGCATGAATGTATATAAATGCAAAGCAGTTTTTACGTTATGCAGGAGAAATGGCTCGCATGTACATTTTACTACATGGACCTGACTTATGACCCTCCTGGTGCTTGATGAAAATGCAGACATTTATTGAAATAGCTTGGTTGTCCAATGGGTGTAGTTTTTTTTTTTTGCCTCTCTTAATTACCTATAATAACATGGTGTCCTTTTAATTAGATAAGATTAATTTCTGTTCCATACTTTAAAAAATAATCCCTAGTAAGAATTTAAGCTTGATCTGAATCTTGAAAATTCAAAATTTGGCAGCCTCCTATCATTCCAACAAAAATACATGAGAGAGACAACTTAATTGATTCGGTAACAAATAAAGTACTAAAGAGAATGATATCTTTAAAGACAATAGCAGTCACCTCCTTAAGAGAGCTGTCGGATTAGTTTTCCCCAGAGCTCCTAATCCAGCATCACATGCCAGGTAATGTGATGCATTGGAAAGGACATACCTTCACGAAGATAGTATTGCAACAAAACAAACCTAGTGCCTCTGTTTAGGCTGTCATTGAACTCTCTCACCATGAGGAAGCAGGCACAGGCTGACAGATGTTGGACAGAACAATTTGCCTGTCCTCTATAAAATCCTGAGCACTAGAAAGATTGGTGAGCTGGTGCAACTAAGATAAAGAGGAGTTAGAGTGATGAGCCAGTGCTTAAAATGCTTATTGTACAAGAGTGAGGACCTGTGTTCACATCCACAGCACTGACACACTGGCAGCACATGTGAATGGGGAGAGGTGGAGGTGGACAGAGCTGGGAGGCAGTCGGCTCCCAGGGACTAGCTGGTCAGATCTGGTCTCTGAAACTAAGATGGAAAGATGCTCAGTGCTGATCTCTGTCCTCCACAACCGCCAGAGAACCCTCTCTGCCACACAGAAGGCACTGAAGCAACAACAGCTAAGGACAAAATGTAATTCAGACTAATGCTGTGGGGAGGAGGAGCTTTGGATTTCCATCTTTATGTTTACTTTTCTCCAAAGAACATTTTTGGGACAAATGGTAAAATTTGAATATAAACTCATTTTAGGGGATTAGTGTTGTACTGAATTTTCTGAATTTGCAATTCTCAGGTTTCCTTGTCTGTTGGTGCACAGAACAGTGGCACTGTGAGTACTGAAAGGTGAAGGGGAACTGTGCCTGCAGATAGGCTGAAGACAGCTACATAGATGGACAGACAGAAATATGGATGTATAGACTGATAAATGGCAAGTGGATCATATGCTCAAAAAGATAAAGCAAGCCAGGCGGTGGTGACACATGCCTTTAATCCCAGCACTCAGGAGGCAGAGGCAGGCAGATCTCTGTGACTTTGAGGCCAGCCTGGTCTACAGAGCTAGTTCCAGGACAGGCTCCAAAGCTACACAGAGAAACCCTGTCTCAAAAAAAAAGTAAATAAATACAAATAAAAAAGAACAAAAAATGATAAAGCAAAAACCAGAATATATCCTCCCATTTGGGGATCTTAAGTGACATGTATATGGGTGTTCATTGTTCTATATAGTTCTTAGTTTTATGTTTGATACTATCAAAGCAAAAAGTAAAAATAGAGGATCATGTCACACGTGCACCATGTCACAGAGACCAATCATGGAGGAAAGAAGAAGAAAAATGCTAAAATGAAGTTATGCTTCTCTAAGTTAGTGGGGTCTTTAAAAACTGATTTATTTTTAGTGCATTGGTTTTTTGCCTGTATGTGTGTCTGTGTGAGGGTACTGGGTCCCCTAGAACTTATAAGTAGCCATATGGATACTGATAATTGAACCTGGATCCTCTGGATAATTGAACTCCTAACTACTGAGTTCAGCCCCCATTTTGCTTTTTCTTAACATTGAGCTACAGTATCAATAATGGTCTTCTTTTTCTTTTGAGGCAGGAGCTGTGGGGGCCCACAGTTGTGAGCCTGATCCACCTTGACTGGAGGCCAGAGCATTTAAGCCGATTTTTGCTCTCTCAAAGTTATTGACAACAGGTGTGGCAGAACTCCCTCAAATCTTCCAGAAGCTAGAACTTAGAGGTGATGTACTTCTTAATAAAAACAGAAAACGTGATCATATGGCTTTTAAATTGGGTGCCTGATAAAGGCTATACACGGTGAAAATGTGGTAATAAAACTGCAGCAGGCTAGAGAACACATTCTGGGTGAGGTCCTTGTGGAGCAATGTAGGAGAACATCACTGATAGGAACCAGTAAACTTCTAGCTTGGGTGAATGTAACGGCTTCATGGAAAGTCAGACATATTAGTTGGCTCCTTTTAGCTGCCTATCATAAGGTACTAGTAAGGACAGATTGCATTAGGGAAGAAGTGAGGAGCCAGAGCATGCTAGAAAGAAAATACATTGTTCCTTATCGTCCATCTTCCCTGTCAAAAAAAAAAAAAAGTCGTCAATATAAGAAATGGCTTTAGGGTCAAGATAAAGTCAAAGTGTGGCTGTAGGTCCCCTGTTAAGAGCTCTGAAATCTCTAAGGTTGTGCATAACACTTTTCGACAAAAAGTGGCTCTTAAGACTTGGAAGGCTATGTTCACTGGCAGGCTGACATGCCACAGCTAAAGGAAACCTGTCTCAATAAGAATTGTGGATGTGGCTTCTGTGGCACCAAATGAACCTTCATTGGCTTTACAGGAGACTCTCAAAGGCTGAAGTCACTCAGACAAACAGAAGTGTCATCATCTTAGACTAAAATGCTCACGTTAGCTAAGAAAAAAAAAAAAGAGGCACCTGGGATCCAAACTTCTATAGGAATGGAGGTTAGGGAAGACACTTAGCTGAATGCAGAGGACATTTCTCAATTTCCCTAAAAGGAAATGTCATTCACAAAATTGAATTAAGGGTTGTAAAGAATAGTAAACTGAGCACCAAGCCCACAGAGTTGTAAAGAGCCAGAAAGAAAGGCTCTCAGGAAGTGGTCTCAGCTGCCTCAAGCGGAATTCCCTCACATTGGTGTGTAAGTATTCAAATGTAGGTCTGGATGGATTTTAAAATTCCTATGAGTGGGTGTGTGTGCACATGTGCCATGGTGCATGTGTGGAACTCAGGGAAACTTGCAGAAGTAGATCCTCTCCTTTCTACCATGTGGGTACCAGGGATTGACTTCATGTCATTACAGTGAGCAGCAGCATCTTTAGCCACTGAAAAACCTTGCTAACTTTAAATGGTAGTTGTAAAGTGCTAAATTTGAGATTGACGGAATTCACAACAAAATCATTCTCCGTCATGACCGGTGTGGGGGTTTGCATGAAAATGGCCCCACCATTTCATAGGCTCATAGAAACTGCCACTAGTAGGAGCTGTGGCTTGGCTGGAGTGGACATGGCCTTGTGGTTACTGTGTCATGGGGGCTGGGGTGAGTTTTGAGGTCTCAGAAGCGCCAGCCACACCTCGTGTCACACTGTCTCTCCCTGTTGCCTGTGGATCTAGATGTAGAGCTCTCAGCTCTTTCTCCAGCACCAAGTCTGCCTGCCTGTCACCATGTGTAACATGACGGCCTGCTTGTTGGGGTTTCTTTCCTCCCACCAGGTCACCCAGCCATTTGGCCCCAAAGAAATCACACAGAGAGTCTATGTTAATGATAAACTGATTGGCCCCTTAGCTTAGGCTTTGGATTAGCTCTTATAAATTATATTAACCCATTATTCTTAACTATGTTAACCACATGGCTCAGTACCTTTTTTGGCAGGGTAGGTCACATCTTGCTTCTTCCATGGTCTGGGCAGGACTGGGCAGAGAGCTTCCTTCTTCCCAGAATATTCCTGTTCTCATTGTCCTGCCTCTACTTCCTGTCTGGCTACTGGCCAATCAGCATTTATTTAAAACATAAATACAGAATTGTCCCACATCAACTATGGTTCACACCATGATGATAATGGGCTAAACTTCTCAAATGTAAACCAGGCCCAATTAAATGTTTTCCTTTAAAAGGGTTAGCCAGGCAGGAGAATACGCCTTTAATCCCAGCACTCGGGAGGCAGAGGCAGGTGGATTTCTGTGACTTCAAGGCCAACCTGGTCTACAAGAGCTAGTTCCAGGACAGCCAGAGCTGTAACGCAGAGGAACCTCAACTTGAAAAACCCAAAATAAGTACATAACTATAATAAAAGGGCTGCTGTGGCCGTGGTGTCTCTTCACAGCAGCAGGAACCATAAATAGGATAAGAAAATGGCGGCCCTAAGACCAAATCCAGTCTACTGTGGTATTTTGCAATTCTGGGTGCAGTTGTGTATACCTGCAAATTCTATAATACTAGCTATTGGGTGACTGGGATGGGGAAGAAGACCTCAAGTTTGAGGCCAACCTGGGCTATATAATGAGTTTCAAGATACCCTGGGCTACATAGCAAGTCTTGTCACCAAAAAGAAAATAACAAAAAAGAAGAAGAAACAGAATGAAGGAAAAATTAGAGGATGAAAACATTTTGTGAATATTGAACAATACGAAATTCATTTTTGAGAGTCCAGATAAATAAAACTTTACTTGAACAGGCCGATTTCACCCTTTAATGACAAAGTTAGATATTTGTGGTAGAGTCTACATGGCCTGCAAAGCCTGAAGTATCTGCTGCCTGACTCTTTACATAGAGAGTTTGAGAAGCTCTGCTCCACCTCAAATCGTACGTGATGCTCCAATAACTGGAGCCCGCACATTTTATACTGATGCTAATAAATCAGGGAAGGCAGGTTACAAATCGGATGAATTGAGTAAGGTGGAACAAAGCCCTTATAATTCTGTCCAGAAGGCAGAATTATATGCCATTCTCATGGTGCTGAGGGATTTTAAAGAACCTCTTAATATAGTTACTGACTCGCAATATGCAGAAAGAGTTATCTTACATATTGAAACTGCTGAATTTATACCAGATGTTACAGAACTGACTTCATTGTTTATCCAGGTACAAGACATGATCAGGAATAGGCTTTGCCCTATATACATAACACACATCCGATCCCATACGGGTCTTCCCAGTCCTCTAGCACAAGGTAATGCAGAAATTGATCAATTATTGATTGGAAGTGTACTGCAGGCCTCTGAATTTCATAAAAAAACACCACGTCAATTGCAAGGGTTTGAAGAAAGAATTTTCTATAACATGGCAACAAGCTAAGGAGATAATAAAGAGATGCCCTACTTGCTCTTTATGTAACCAAACACCACTACCTGCAGGGACTAACCCAAAGGGTACTCAAAGGAATGAAATTTGGCAGATGGATGTGTTCCACTTTGCAGAATTTGGCAAATTAAAATATGTACACCACACCATTGACGCTTATTCAGGTTTTCAACGGCTTTAAGCTCAGAAAAAGCTGATTCAGTAATCACACATTTATTAGAAGTCATGGCCATAATGGGTATACCTGCACAAATAAAGACAGATAATGGTCCAGCTTATGTTTCTAGGAAAATGAAATGGTTTTTTGCTTATTATAATATTAAGCATGTTACAGGTATACCTCACAATCCTACAGGTCAAGCAGTTATAGAAAGATCAAATTGAACTATAAAGGATATGTTAAACAAGCAGAAAGGGGTGGAAAATGCCCCCAGCAATAGATTACATAATGCTTTATTAACCTTAAATTTTCTTAATGCTAATGAGAAAGGGACAACAGCAGCGGAAAGACATTGGATAATGGAAAGGTCTGCTGAATTAAATCAACTGGTTTATTTCAAGGATGTGCTGACCTCACAATGGAAGCCAGGAGATGTGCTGTGTTGGGGAAGGGGTTTTGTTTTTGTTTCCACAGGAGAAGAAAAATTGTGGATACCATCGAAATTAATAAAGGTTCGGTTTGAAGAGGAGAAACCTCTTGGAAAGGAGGAATGACAGCTCATCCATAATGATGATAATCATACAGGTGGTAAGAAAGGCATATAGGATGGGGGCAGGGTTCTGTTCTTATCTCTGTAGGGCAACACTCATCTTCAAAAAATACAAGGGATCCTGGATGTTTGAATACTGACAGATAGAAACAATTTACAACCCAATAATGATGAGCAAGAAAATCGAACAGCTTCCGTAAGTGAAAATATTCATAACATACTTTTATAGGCAGACAAATATACTTATATTTATAAATACATGGAGCTGGTTTTGGAGTTGGACTCTGGCTCAGTCCCTCTCTAATTCCAAGCCTGTCATTAAGAGAAAACCCAGAGCTTCTGTCTTATGTCATGAGCCATGATATGGGACAGAAGGAAAACATAATTTATAAAACTTCTTTGCCTTTCTTCATATCTATTTCTGTCTTTATCATACCTTTCATTGAATATGTATATATGTCTATATAAATAATGCTTAAGTTTTCCATAATAAACAATAAATTTTCCTGCAGTAATCTGTGAAGTTTCCAGGAAGAAGATGGGGCCCCACAACAACTCCACCTGGTTACTATGGCGTCATGATGCTGATAGCGCTACTACAAGACCTGTTTGGATACCAGCTGCACAGGATAGTTCCAACTTGGTTAGCTTACATGGTGCACTTCTTTTACAACATTCTGGCCAGACCTCCATGAAATACTCAGAGACTATTTGCAATTTTACTAGGCCAAATATTAATCTGGTAATTTAACCATCATTTATTTTAACAGGATCCCCTAGAAAGAACGTCGCCCCCATGACAGCTGGAAGTAACTTTAGAGGACCACGTCCCCTCTCCCAGCAAAGTTTGCCCTCAGGCTTAGGGACATCATTTAGGGGTTGATTATAATTGGAATATGGCTGAGGGATGGGGGAGGAATTTTATAGGCTCAGGGATCTTGGGGAAAAAAAGAAAAAAAGAGGGATACTTGGATGACAGGATAAAAGATTGTATTTATGAGTTATTGTTTTTAGACAATTATATTGGTATAGATTCTTTATATTGATAAAAAGTTAAATTATATTGAATATTATATGCATGTGTGCTTCTACCTCTGTTTGAAACATTATTTATGTATTTATATATATTTATCATACTGCAATGTACATTACTACCTCCAATTAAGATACTTATACATTGTTTATATTTGAAAGTCATTGTCCTCATTTATTGTACAGTTGTTTATTGTCTTAGTCTTTAAGTTAGATAGGTATTGAGAATTATAGATCAATAGTCATCTATGTTTGTTATATTTATGATTAGACTAATCAGGTTCTTTAGATACATAGAGATTATATTCAGAGATAATCTTCAACCTCTTCAAGGAGCTGTAGAAAATGGCTTTTAATCTAATTTAGATTTTTGTAGTTTCGTGACAATGAGACACAATCGCTCCTGGCAACACCAATCTATTCCCAAGAGAATGTTGAGCACCAGAGACATTCCACCTGGAGCCTTTCTTCTTGGCAGAACTGGCCTCTAGGCAAAGAAATGCCCATACCTCAACCACCAACAGAGATACAGAGTATCAGTAAATAGATAAAACAGAACTGTCATATCCTGCCAAGACAGGGTAAGATAGTTTTGAAAAGTTTCTTGCCTTTGAAAATGGTATGTCAGTTACTTTAGGCCTTAGCCAAAGTTGGTCGCTTCAACATTGCAAATGAGACTTTGGGTGATTGCCCAGGTAGTCAGTTGTCTCTGTCATTTGTTGTACATTTTGGAAGTTTCCCGATTACACTTCCTGTCCACTCAAGTAATATTGTTTCCCTTCCCAGATCTCTGATGGAGTTGAAGATTAAATAATTATAGTTACCTTCTTCACAGTTTAGCTAAGCTTAATTTCAATGCAATAGTTAGACTCCTTAAAATAGAATGTTTATTAAAACTTTTGTTATGCATTCCTTGCTTAATATTGTTTCTTGTTTGTAATTTTGTATTTGGTGTCTGTGCCTATTGTATATAGCTGTGTTGGGTTTGGATTGATCTTGTTTAGACAAAAGGGGGAGATGATGGGGGAAAAGCCATTAACCAATCACAAGAAGTTGGGGTGTGGCCACTTGGACTCCAGGTAGAAAATCAAGAGAACACAGGTGTGCTCTCTCTCCTTGCGGTGTCAACCAGACGGATAGGACTTCGGCATATGTAGCGTGAGTTTCCCCCCATTTTTCATTCATTAAAAAAAACAATGGCTTCAGTAATCCAAGTTACCTGTTACATTAAGGAAATCTAAGACTTCAGACCTGCAAATCAGCCAGCAAGTGAACCAGAAAGCAAGCAGCTAAGATGTCTAAATCCTACTGTGAACACTCTACAAGCACAGACTCGCGGGAAGAGAGGGTGGCAGAGGCCTGGAAGCCAATGACTAATGTAACGTTTACGGTTTGCTTTCATCCATCCTTCCCTTATTTCTTTTCTAATTAAACTTGAGACTGACTGGCAGCAAAACAAGAGCCAGGATGTAACCCCCAAATGTTGAGGTCCATGATACCAGTCCCAGACTCTTCACTGATTGTTTTAGGAGTCGACAGAAAAGTCAACAAGAAAGAAAGAAGAAACAACAACAAAGTGAAAGAAGTGGAGGAAGAAAGGACAAAACCAAAAACCAAAGTTCTATTATTCTGACCTCTTTAGCCATAATCAGATATAATACTGAAACCTCATGGCTACCAGAGGATAGCAATAAAACAATTCTCACTGGTCTATAATCCTAGCTACTCAAGAGGCAGAGGCAGGAGGTTGACATATTCAAGGCCTCCATCAGCAACCTCCAGATAACGTGTCTCAAGTTCAAAGTAAAAAGAAGCCTGAGTGAGGAGGTAGCCAGAGGGTGGTTGCTCGGCATGCACAAGGTGAACCTGTAGTCATAAGGGATTTGGAAGTATGTTAGCTATTTAGGTACCTGCTATGTCTTCTAATCTCGGAAAATGAACAAACCTCCTGATTTAAGTTACTACAACATTGTGTGTGTGTGTGTGTGTGTGTGTGTGTGTGATGCTAGCTATACTGCTTAACTATTTCCCAGATCACTTTATTATTTATTTGCTTGTTTATTTATTTATTTTGTTTTCCAAGACAGACTTTCTCTGTGGAACAGCCCTGGCTGTCTTGGAACTCACTCTGTAGACCAGGTTGTCCTCGAACTCACAGAGATCCACCTTCCTCTGCATCATGAGGACTTACTTTATTTTAAATTAAAGCTGTTTGCTAATTTTTAATGGCAGATCAAAGCAGGAGAGTGTTGGAGGTACTTCCATTTCTATCAGGGGCACACAGAATGAGTTTATGAATATAATTAAAGAGTGACTATGACTAGTTAGGTAGCTCAGCAGAGAAAAGCAAATGTTTGCTACACAAGTCTCACCACTTAAGCTTGATCCCTGGAAACCATAGCAAGGTAGAAGGAGAAGTGATTCCACAAAGCCGTTGTCTAATTTCCACATGAGTGCCACAGTACACACATACATACACTCTGCCCATGCAAATCATAATAAATAAAATAAAAACTCAAAAACAAGTATCCATCTGCTGGGCTGAGGATGCCTAACACAGGCGAGGCTTGGTATTTGATCCCCAGTACCGAGATGGAGAAAGAAAAGATTATCCATTATAAGAGCTGAGAAGAAGGCTTGGCATTCAATCCCCAGTACTGAGATGGAGAAAGGGAAGATCAGTTCGTCATGAGAGCTGAGGAGAAGGTTTGGAGAGTAAGAACACTTTCTGTGCAAACATGAGAACTGGGTTTGGATCCCCAACATTCATGTAAAAGTAAGGCATGGCACTGTGCACCTGCAACCCCAACACTGAGAATAGCAGTGGATCCCTGGAGCTCACTGCAAGCCAGCTTAGGCACAAACAGGAGCTTGACCTCAGTGAGAGATTTTTTCTCAATAGGGTAAGGCAGAGAGGCAGAGAGGCTAGAGCAGGACTTCTTCTGTCACCCCCTCTGGCTTCTGCCCGTGCACACCCACATGTTCACACACACACACACACACACACACACACACACACACACACACACACCTGTCCACTTTTCATTATCACTATGTACAAAAAATTCTAAGTAACAGCCATGATCAAAATATTCTTTCCGTCTTCAGCCGTCTTCATTCTGTATGACTACTTGACTCTTCTTTCAGACCAGACTCTACAAAGTGTGTCTGTTTCTTCCATTCCCAAAGAGGGTTTAAAGCCAGCCCCACAAAGACATGTGCAGCAAAAATAATAGGAATACTCCAAAAGCACTGACTAGGCCAGCAGCTGGCTAGTAAAGCAGTATGGAGGCTATCCAGGGAAAACCCACAAATCTTCCCACTCAACCCAGCTGCTTCTCTCTTGTTATGAAATCCTTGTGTTCTTTCCTCACTTCCATCACCTGAACCTTTCCGCTGGAGAACTTTCTGCAGTTTGCATCTTTACCTATTGCCTTCTCCATAAACCAAAGTCGTAAAATTGTTCCTGGGATTATCGGCAAGAGGTGGGTATAAACATATAAACAATGAAGTCAAGCAGTGGTGTGCATGTCTTTAATCCTATCACTCAGGAGGCAGAGACAGAGGCAGGTGGATCTCTGTAAGTTGAAGGCCAGACTGGTCTACAGAGCAAGTTCCAGGACAGACTTTAAAGCTACACAGAGAAACCCTGTCTGGAGAAACCAAAAAAGCAAACAAACAAAAACAAAAAGTACCCAACATATAAATACCAATGAATTGACCTGCCCAGTAACCCCAGGACTAATGCTATGGGAACCACACCATAAAATATGCCCAGGGTGCGGGGCAGCACTCACTTAAGACATGCCACGGAAAATCACAAAAGCATTAAAGCAGAGAGGACAAGCACTCCAGGGGCTTTCTTTTTTATTTATATCATACCTCCTACATATTTCACCTATTAGTTTAGCATTTCTGATTCCTGATCTTATAGAATGTTTAACACCAATGGAGAATTCCTGATGAAGTAAAAGAAAGAAGGCAAGCATTTTGACAGTCCAGATCCACCTAAA
Organism: Ondatra zibethicus; assembly: GCA_004026605.1. Taxonomy (NCBI): domain Eukaryota; kingdom Metazoa; phylum Chordata; class Mammalia; order Rodentia; family Cricetidae; genus Ondatra; species Ondatra zibethicus. The sequence goes on along the minus strand of PVIU01004520.1, from coordinate 54,215 downwards.
GTGCTTTCCATGGAGTGTGTTTCGCTGTAGCACCCCTCTTTAGAGAAGTTGCTTATAGTGAAATTCTCCAATACTGAAGTGGAATAAAAGGCCTAAATTGCTTCAACACAATTCAGTGAGATTTCCCCGCACTTACTGAAGCACGCCTTTCCCCTCAAGCATGTGCAGCTCCTAATGATGCACTTAGTACTCGCTGCAGCAAAGGCAAAGTGCTACATCCATCCCTGCTGCCCAGAGCTCAGAAATGAGGAAGCCAAATGCATTTCCTTCTTGCAAACTGAAGTGACAGGACACTGCTGTGTGAGGCTTAGCTTCTGCTGATAATCATTCCCACAGCACCAGGAAGAAACAGCCAGCTTGACAGGTTTTCCATAGTCCATGTCTGGCTTTAGAAAAGAATGCTACATAGGCATGGTGGGGTATACATGCAGTCTCATTTCTCAGAAGCGGAGGCAGGAAACTCAGGACACAAGGTTATCTTCACTATATAGTAAGTTCAATGCCAACTTGAGCTACAAACAACTATGACCACATGTACACATTGTACACATTGTGAACTCATGTGTGTGTGTGTGTGCACACATAACTAAATATCTGAACATCACTTCTTTACAGAGCACAGTCTATTCAGAAATGTGCTATCTATAATGCATGCTAAACACAATGCTTGCAGAGCACATCCTTGCACTCACACTCCTTTGGACAAATTCTCACCATATCTAGTGGCAGTGACTTGCCTGAAGATGAATCTTAGTCAGCCTGACTCTCTTACCCATTAAAGTCTGAAAACTGTGTACTCCTGTTTACAGCCTTTTTGTTAATAGACAATCAGAAACACTTATTGCTCACTCAAAAAAGACTTTTATATGATTCCTGTATTCTAAAATATGGGCTTGAAATATTTTTATAATACCATATCAATATAAAAAGCATGAACTATAAATAATTATAGATGTATTCCTTTTTATTTTCTTCATATACATGTACTATTACATACATTTAGGTGCTTTTCAAAATGCAAAGAAATAGAGAAATTTAAAAGCAGGTGTGTGGCTGACTGGTAGAGCACTTGCTTAGCATGCTCAAAGCTCTGAGTTCAGGAAAATACATACAAGAAAAGAAAACTGCGAGTTTGCAGATTAAGATAATGTCATGCAGTGTACTTTTAAAGCAATTTTGAAATCATTTGTTTAGCTTTGTTTTTGAGTAGCTGGATTCAAACCAAAGCTTCACACATGCTAAGCAAGTGACCTGCTGCTACTGGGCTATATCCATAGCCTTGATTAAAAAAAGAAAAAGCAATTCTTTTTAAAAATATAAGATTCATTAAAGGAGTAAGATAATAATACATTTCAACAGATTCACATGTATGTATGAAACATGCACTAACATATGAATATATATACAATAAAATTTAGAAATATAAAAATAAACTGTATGGGCTTAGCATGCTGGCATCTACTTATAACTTGTAGACACTGAAATTTCTAATTTCACATTCCTGACCAACTTGGGAGACTGAGGCAGGAGGATTATGAGTGCAAAGCTAATTTGGGCTATACAGTGAATTCAAGACCAGCCTTAACTATACAGAAAGACTATGTCTTGAACAATAATCAGTCAATTTTTAAAAAAAAAATTAGATCTGTTTTCAGCATGAGATATGCTTGCACTAATACCAAAAGAACTTCCAGTCAAGCAAAAGCTAGTCACTAGCTACTGTTTCCCTCCCCAATGGTATGTTACAAGGAGAGCAGGTCCCTTTGTCCCAGCTGCCTGGCTAGCTTACACCCGAAATAATCACACAGAAACTGTATTCGTTTAAACACTGCCTGGTCCATTTAGCTGTAACTTCTTATTGGCTAACTCATACATCTTAATTCAACCCATTTCTAGTAATCTGTGTATCGCCACATGACTGTGGCTTACTGGCAAGATTCTAACCAGCGTCCATCTCAGGCAGGAGCTCCATGATGTCTCCATTGGCGGCTCTCTGACTCTGCTTTCTTCCTCCCAGAATTCAGTTCTGTCTCCCTGCTTACCTAAGTTCTGCCCTATCATCAGACCCAAAGCAGTTTCTTTATTAACCAATGAAAACAACACAAATACAGAAGGACCTCCTACACCATTTCCCCTTTTCTGTTTAAACAAAAAGGAAGGCTTTAACTTTAACATAGTAAAATTACATATAACAAAACAGGTATCAAGCAAGAATTACAGTAACAATATTTATATCTACTTTATCTTTTATCATAACTAAGGAAAACTATAACTATCTATCTATTCTTCAACTCCATCAAAGACTCCAGAAGGAAATAATATTACCTAAGTAAACAGGAAGTGCATTGTAAGCAACTTCCAAAACTCTAGAATTGACAGAGCCATCTCGCTGCCTGGACAGTCACCCAAAGTTCTTCTGTACCATTGAGGCATCCATCTTCAGCCCATAGTATCCAGCAGACTTTTCCATGAAGCTGGGAATTTCAAAGACAGCTCAGTCACTTTCTTTTGTATCCTGCAGAATGTCTTGCAGACTCTTTCATGAAGCAGGAACCCCAAATGACCATCTCACCTTTAGGCAAGTTTAGCAGTCATCTCTCTGTGGGTCCTGCATGTCCAGTGAAGCAGTCCAAGCAAGAGCAGTTTCTTGCCCAAATGGCTAACCAACTCCATAAGGAGCCTCTTTGATGCCCATCTTCCTCTTGAAGTAGATTGGTGCTGCCAGGAGCAGACATGTCTCATTGTCATGAAAAGCCCTAAGTTATTAAAACATTTTAAATGCCATATCCTCTAGTCTTTGAAAGATATGAAGAATGCCTATCTGAAATATATCTATGCACATCTAGAAAATCTAACTAACATGACTACAAACTTGACTATTATAGATGATTATCTATTAACCTATATTTCTTAATTGTACATTACATTTTTTAAATGAACTACACAATCACAATACCTTAATCAAGATCAGAAATACATATACATATAACAAAATTGACCTTAAATTTGTATCAGTAAATCAAGATTTATACCAATGCAAATTATTTATCTCTGTATCATATCTCCCTTTAAATGTAAAAGAACATTTAGAAACAATATTTGGGAATATGGATGTAGTTATTTTTCTCCAAACTTCTTCCTGATGTATGGGGGCGCTTTTAATCAGGTCCTTCATGGTGTATCCTGTGTGCTAGGTTCATCTCAGTCAGCAGTTGGGCAAAGTAACTTTCTGAGGGTGTTTACAGCAACCTTTCAGGAGGGCGTGGTCTATCATGCCATATTGGTCTAGAAGCAATCCAAAGGGTCTTTTCCTCTGTGAAAACAAAAGAAGAACCTCTTTTCCAAAGCATCATATCCTTAGACCCAAATTCTGAAGTCATAATACCTTTATAATATACATGTTGGTTTAGTTTAGCAGCCCACACAATGAGATGTGTCTCTGTACTTAACTCTTTCACAGTCAAAAAATTTAAAGAAAACACAATAATATACAGAATTCAGACTCTCTGTGAATTTTCCATTTTTATGTGGCTTTTTTTTTACTTTTTTTAAATCTATGATTATCTGTACTCTGTCTCTTTAAATATTTTACTTTTTTCTTTTTTAAGCATTAACTTTATTTTATGACTCTGTATACTCTATCTTTTCTCTCCCAAGCCTATGTACATTTATTTAACCCTGTGACCCATTTAGAGGTCGTTTATGTCTGAATCTGTCCTATTGTGAATCTGTAATTCTCTACTGTCCTGAAGAGCTTTTAAAATGCTAAGCGGCTTGGTTGCAAGCTGCTCTGGATGTTGGCTCCACCGCTCTCCAATTTCATAATGGTGGATGTACCATTTCTGCTAGCTCTGGGGCAACCAGGTAGGAGCCACACTCAGCATCTTAATTCTGAGAATGAGCATGCAGCACATAAACTCTTTATCCCTGAGTTACAGCCAAATCTGCCACACAGAGCAGTGCACAGCCTGGAAACATCTCTCTGTATGGCGGCAGGAATCTGCCATGCTCTCCCGCCTGCCCAAGCCTAGTAGACCTGATCCTGCTGTCTGCCCAGGCAAGAAGAGCCCAACCACAGGCATGCTCTCAACCCCGAGTGGGCACAGAAACACCTGGCCCACAAATGTCATTAAAATGCTTTATAGCTGGCGTTTGTACTGGTGGCACAGCCCAGGAAACTGCGTTTTAAAACCACGCGGCTTTTTTTTTTGGTATAACTGCTGAGTCAGGAAAAACTTTCTGCAGCACACTGCCAGCAAACAGCAAAAAGCTGTGTTAAGCTCTGTTTTTTTCTGTGTGTCAAGAATTCCTTTTCAAGCCATCTCAGGTTTTACGTGGCATTAGTTAACCACGTTGAAGCACCAGTTATTACAAGGAGAGCAGGGCCCTTTGTCCCAGCCGCCTGGATAGCTTACACCCGAAATAATCACACAGAAACTGTATTCGTTTAAACACTGCCTGGTCCATTTAGCTCTAACTTCTTATTGGCTAATTCTTACATCTTAATTCAACCCATTTCTAGTAATCTGTGTATCGCCACATGACTGTGGCTTACTGGCAAGATTCTAACCAGCGTGCATCTCAGGCAGGAGCTCCATGATGTCTCCATGGCGGCCCTCTGACTCTGCTTTCTTCCTCCCAAAATTCAGTTCTGTCTCCCCACCTACCTAAGTTCTGTCCTATCAAAAGGCCAAGGCAATTTCTTTATTCAACCAATGAAAGCAACACATAAAGAGAAGGACCTCCTACACCAAAGGTGTACCTTCCTACTCAGTGACATGTAGTGGCATTGCCTTTCCTAAACTACTGGCACTTTGTAGGCTTTCAAACAATAACTAACTTGGGTAGGAAAGAGAAAAGCTGGGAAGAAGAGAGAGCCAGTGGATGGCAGATGGTTGTCACTGAGGCATTCTGGCCATGTGGGACAAAGTTCTTGCCAGGGTCTGCATTACTTCCCATGTTGGAGGGATGGAAGGTATTGAGACACATGAGAAGCCAAGTCCTACACACTGGGATGATGGAGGAAAGCAAATCTGAGACCTCCAGCCCCTGCAGGTTCAAGATCATTCACAGAGATGTGATATTCTAGGACTCAGTGTTCAACATGGTCTCTAAGATTCTTTCCCCTGATCAGTTTAGGGGCCAACAGAATGCAGAGCTAAGGGAGTGACCTCCATTTAAAAAGTGAATCTGATTTAGTTTAAAATGATCTAGAAAATGAGTGGCTGACAGCGTAATAGTCTGAGAAAAGCGAAGAGGATGAGTGACTCCAAGTCATAAAGCTTCGTCTGTGTGCTCTCTTTTCATAACTCATGGAACAAACTTACTAGACTCACACTCAGTTTGACACTGCACTGATTCCCAGAGTTAGTGTTAGATATGGTCAAGGTATAGGGTCATACTATATTAGGTGCTGAGGATAAGGTGTTAAGGGAGTCCAAGGTAGTGAATCTTTCTTTGTTCCCCTAGCTAGTTCCCAAATCACAATACAGAGACTTATTATTAGTTTGGAAATCTTGGCTGATAGTTTAGGCTTCTTTCTTTCTTTCCTTCTTTTCTTTTCTTCTTTTTTTTTCTTTGAGGTAGGGAAGGTTTTGAGATGGGGTTTTTCTGTAAAGCTTTAGAGCCTGTCCTGATACTCGCTCTGTAGCCCAGGCTGGCCTCGAACTCACAGAGATCTACCTGCCTCTGCCTCCCAAGTGCTGGGATTAAAAGTGTGTGCCACAACTGCCTGGTTGCTTAGGCTTATTTCTAACTACCTCTTATAACTTAAATTAACCCAGTTCTATTGATTTACATGCTGCCATGTGGCTCATGGCTTATTGCCCCATCTTCTACATGTCATGGTTCCTTTGTGTCTCTTTGCAACTCCACCCTTCTCAGCATCCTCTCTGCCCTGAACATCTATTGACTGTTTAGCTTTTTATTAAACCAATCACAGTGACCTATCTTCACAGTGTACAAAAAGATTATCTTGCAACAGTCCAGCATTGTACTAGGTATACCATATTCCAGTGTTAAGTAGGGTCCAGCTTTCACAGACCTTCCATCCTGATAGGGAATGCCGCTGAAGAAAATAAAAGATAGTGCAGCTTCTAAATGATGGTAGATGTCATGATAATGAGAGAGACTGGTTTCATCACAACTAGGGAATGAGCTGTGGGAAGATTGCTCCACTCTGGAAAGGTGGCATTGTAACTGAGACTGGGTGCTAGATGGAACAAGTCAGGCATGGGAGAATCTGATAGAAATGCACACAGCAGGTAGGAGATAGTGTGGGGGTGGGGTAAGAATGTTCCAGGAGAAGGTGCTGTGGCTGGGAGGAAACCCTACAAAATAGAAAGGGTAAAGAAGTCAGCAGCAGATTTATTAGTCAGCAGTGGGTTTGAAATGCCCCAGGTCCAATTGGAAACCTTACCAGCAGCACCCAACCTTAGGAATCCCTGAGTGCAACTCACTGATAATAATGTCTACTGTCCCCCTCAGTTAGCTCCACCAAGCTGCAGAGTCTGGAACATCTGCCTGAACAACACCATCATGTGCTACTACCTCAAGCAAATCAGCACCAAAGGGTAGAGCAAGCAGGACATTAGAAGTACTCTAAGGCAATTTCCTACATCACTGATCAATGAGGTTGCCAGACTTGTGGTGTCATGGTCCTCAGCATTCTCTGAACGAGCCTGTCTCTTTAGTCTTTATATTTTTAATTTATGTTTGTTTAGTAGTGTATGTGTATGCAAGCCTTCCTCATCAGTGATGGAGCCAGCCCTGGACACTAGGACTGGAAGTCACAGGAAAACCTGTGACTCTGTCTGTCCTTCCATGAGGTGGCTTCCAGAGATCTGACTCAGGTCCTCAGGCTTGGGGACAAACCATCTCAGTAGCCTCAAAGCCTATCCATTTTGGTGACCTTAGGAGTTATGTTTGTCTCAAGGTCCCCTCCATCTTAATCATCCCCACCAGAATCAGGACACAGGAAGACTCAATCAGAATGTAACTCTTAAAAAAATTACTTTGGGTTAGGGTTTGTTAGCATCATAGTTGCCTAGGGTAGCAACAACCATCCCCCAATAATTTCTTTTTTTCCATTAAGACTTGGCTGTTGGGTTGGTAGACTGGCTAAGGCTTCCGAGCTTGATGTCCTGAGTTTAATCCTCAGAATCCACATGGTAGAAGGAGAGAACCAAGTTTTTCAAGTTGTCCTCGGACATCCACATGAAAGTTGTAAGATAGAGATATATACACATAATAAAGTAAATAATGCATTAGAAAAAATAAAACAAAACACTTGACTCTTGCTTCTCTTCCCCTTGATTGACAGCTATGAGGCTCAACTGCTATGGTGGGTAGATTAGATTCCATGTTTAGGTACTGCAGTGAAGGACAGTTAGCTACCTGTGTACCCCTTTGAATTCCTTAATAGCAGAATACACAAAAGGCCAAGTCTCCCTGGGTTACTTTCTCTGCTTGAGATAGCCTCGGGACTTTTCTAAGCACAAATGCATGCTCTGCTATTGGTGGAAAGCCCACTGTGCTGCTGGAGCCCTGTAGTCAAACCTGTCTACTGAGTTAGAGCGGCAGGTCATATTTGCCGCTGTGAATCCCCTCAGTTGTGCGCTGTTATGAAACTGCTCCACCCCTACCCTGAAGCTCTCCTGTTGTTGAAGGACTGTGATTAGTAATTACCTCTTCACTTCTGCCTCATGATCTTGTAGTATATCAAAATGCTGTACTTTGTGTGTGTGTATGTGTGTGTATGAGCCTCCACTAAAATATTTGAGATCATTGTTAAGCATATTATAAGCAAAGTTTTCTCCCTTTTCTGTTTTTGGTGGTAATGGGGAATGAACCTGGGGTCTTGTGCATGCTAGGTAAGCATTCTACCACTGAGCAATATGTGAAGGTTTGTTTGTTGTTGTTGTTTAATCTTGCATTTTAAGACAGGTTATCACTAAATTGCCTAAGCCGGCATGAATTTGCAATCTTCCTACCTTAGTCTCCCAAGTAGCTGTTATTACAGACATGTGCATGAAGTAGAGCACATTTCTCCCATTGTTTTAAAGAGAATAAATTTCTTATCTCCATAATGAACAGTTGGGCCTGTTTAAAATTCGAAATATTTGTAATGATCCGTTAGCTTATGTGTGAGCATCAGGGTCAAGGTTTATTAAGGGAAAATCGTGTGGTCCTGTAGCTTGCTGGTAGAGTGCTAACCTAGACTCCAGCATGGCTCCCTCCTAACCAAAGGCACCCTTTCAAGAGAGGTTGCAGTGTGTGTGGGTGGGGGGAACCACTCCGGGGACAAGGGATCCCTGCCCACGGCCCCCGTGGGCCAAGGACATTTTTGTTAGACATTCAGAGCCCCTGACTGGCATCACCTCCCAGGACTCCGAATGCTTCCTTTCTTGTTTTAATCCTCTTAAGTTCTTTTTCCCATTCCTGGGTGGCTTGCCGGGTTCCTAGTCCCTTGAGGGGAGCCTCACCCGGCAGCCCAGGGAAGCCCGTGCTTTCAAGTTTACGGCCCATTCGAGGTGCAGACGGGAGGTGCTGCTCAGGGCTGCAGAATTAATCAGTAATCTTAACACCACCACCGTCTGGTCAGCGTTTGGGGACGACGAAATGTCACCGCTTATTTTAATTGTGAGGACACAGGAAATTGATCTTATGAATCACTGATCAATTCTATGATTTCAAAAGTCCTCAAAATAGCACCTCAGAAAAAGACCAACTCAAGAAAAGAAAATTCTTTGCTAAGGAAACAAAACCGGGGGGGGAGGAGGCGGATTCAATATACTGCAAAAAATTGCTAATGAAACAAAGAGCCAGGTTGCATGCTCAGATGGGGTTCGGACCGACACTGAGGGTCCACACTCAGGGTTAATCACAGAACCATAGAATGTGGATTAAACCACCATGGAAGGGAAAACACAAAGCAACCGAGCAGAGAAATTTTAATCAGGAACAAAGATTACCATAATCCCCTCGATGGGCTTCCTTTGCGAAGAAGAGACGTTTATAGAGGACAAACCTCTGAAAAACAATAGGAATGGTGTGCTAAATTAACACAGGAAACATCTAGACTGGGGAAACACTCAGAAAGCTCGTCCGCAGCAGGTAAACTACTAACCTATGCTGGGCACCTGCTCAGCGTGGTCGGATTGGTCAAGTCTTTGAGGGTAAGTGTTTCTTCATGCTTCGTGGTTTCTTGTATGTAAGGATTACCTCATACAAAAAAATTAAATAACCCAGTCTCTTAAGACTGTCTTATTTTCTCAGGCATTCCTGTGGTATAATTATTACTGCAAAGGTTTTCTTCTATTCATTTCATTTCCCTGGGGATTGGGAGAAAAGTCTAAAAGAATATTGCACAAACAAAAATCACAGGCAGTTGTAACCACGTTACTGTTTGGCAATAATCGCACCGGGTCAGCAACTCTGGAGACTGCTGCGGGGAAAACACACTAAGGATTGACAGGTGTCATCGGACCTGCGAGGCAGGACACAGCCACAACAAACAAGGTCCTTTTCTCGGAAATGGAAGCTACCTCTCCAAAGAATGCTCCAGACATTTGTACAAATGCTGGATGGAAAATCGCTTATCACAGCAAACAAAGGTGATGGTAAAAACAAGTGGTAAGAAATAAACGTAGTTTGTGAGCCAAGCACGGAAACAAATGCTTTGGCAGAAGGAAGCGGGCGTGTGAGCTGCAGGCCAGCCTGATCTACAAGGCAAGCTCCAGGACTGTTACAAGAGTCCAAGACTATTACCTGCAAAAACCCTTTCTCAAAAAAAAAAAAAAAAAAGAAATATGAGCTACAAAGACAAGAGTAAAATACCTTTCTACAAAGCCCAGCCCCTCGTCAAGCCAATACACTAACACCCTGGAAAAGCAGACCGCTAACACTTCTGTGATATTAGTGCTGTAATAATAACAATCTTGCATTATAGAAAGCTTTTTCACTCTCCAAAGTGCTTCTCCGTTTATTATAGTCTCTTTGCTATTCCCCCGAATAGTAAGCATTCATCTTTGGCCCCTGAGGAATATGTGTTCTTCATTGAGAGACTCCTTGGCCATCTAGCTTTGTGTGAGAAAACAGCCCTAGCTGCTGAGTATTTTGCTCACAAGTATGAGTTTTGCTTTCAATACAGCATGATAAAACAGCAGTCTCACTGAATATGAAAGCAAGTTTAAATTGCTATGAAATCAGTTGAAAAAGCTTATTAAAATAAATTGTTTACCTTGGAGATAATTCTGCAAATCAGCAGAACAATGTTTTGATGAAAAGAGCTGCCAGTCTACCAAGTTTTCTCCTCTCATCCTGGGCATGCGACTGACACGGAAACCGCGCCTTCTAGTACACACTGTGGGCTGGTGCAGCCCTGGAATGTGAGGAAGACGGACACGTTCCTTGTCCTGAGCCTAGAGGCACTGGCTATCTTTTCTTGTGGCCTAGAAAATCAGAGAGCATACAGCTCCACCTTACCCATGCAGATGGCAACAGTGCCTCCGCAGCCGCCTGACAAGCTGATGGAGACACCTGGTCACTTGAGTGAGTTCAGGGAGACGAACTGCCCAGTGCTGTTCTCCTTGTTACCCATGCTCTTAAGGCATACTTATATACACAGACATCATATACATATATACATATACACACATTTATCACTGCTAAAAAATATTTTCCTCAAGAGTGGAAGATTTTTCTCATCATATTAACTCTTACTTATTTGTGAGAACCAAGGTAATGCAGGCCTCTTTAATGTTGTTGGGGGTTGCAATTATTTATATGTTTTTGGGTTTGGGGCCTGCATGGACTTCTGCATGTTCACAAAGGTAGAGGTCAATATTAAACATCTTTCTTGATTGTTATCCACTTTATTTTTTGAGGGTCTGTCACTGAACCTGGAGTCTGCCAGTTTGACTACACTGGCTATGAGCAAGACCCAAGGATCCTTCAATCTCTGGCTTTCTTACACTGGGATTACAGGCACACACTGCTGCGCCTGATTTTTTACATGGGTGATGGGGGTTGAATTTATGTCTTTACATGTGTACAGCAAATGCTTCATCACTGAGCCCTCTCCCCAGTCACGTTGGGTTTTTTGTTTGTTTGCTTTGTTGCTTTTTGCCTGAGACAAGGTCTCATGGAGGCCAGACTGACCTAAAAATAGCCAAGGGTGACTTTAAACTCATGACCTCCCTTCCTCTACCTCCCAAGTGCTTGGATTACAGGTATGAGTCACTCAGTCTGAAAAACCAATTTAGTCTTTCTGGATTTTATTTTGCTTTATTTATTTATTTTGAACACATTGGCTGGAGAACCAACCCCCTCCCCATATTTAAACCCTCATGTGTACCTTTTATAAACTGCTCTGGTATTTATAGCTTTTAGCCATCTCTGAATTACTTATAACACCCAATGCTGTGTCAAAAGTTATCATCCTCTGTTGTTGAAGGAATAAACTCTGTAACGGTTTCACGAAAGCCCGTGCACTACTTGACTTCTAAATATTGTTCCTTCAGAGTTGGTGAAGGTCCAAAGAACTGTGTGTAACAAGTAATGCATTCTGAGCAATATAAGCCCTGTGCTATTCCAAATACTTATGTTTCCTCTTTATAACAACTTTGTAAATGGCACAGCTATGGTCTGACCCAGAGACTCTGATCCTCTTAATTATGACCCAGTATGTCTCATAGAAAATAAGATAATAATTAGAACTTGTTATATATTACACAATGTTTTTGTATCTTATTAAACTGAATTTTCACAGCTTCATGAAGGAGAACTCATTTGAAAACATCAGTCATTGCCTTGAGTACTTTAACAAGAGAGTGTAGAGACTGGCCAATCAAAGAAAAGGATTCGAGTCTGAGCTTCTAACCCAAGTCTCGCACCTTGCATTTCAGCAAACAATCAGCATTGTACTTGTCCCACATTAAATAAGGCTTAGTAATTACTGTGCTACTGTCATGGTTGTTCCTGACTAGCTGTGCCTAGCATACGGTTGAGATTTTACTGCAGCCTAGCTCTGAGGAAACCCTTATAATCTTAGCCCCACCAGAGGTTAAGAATGAATTGTAAGGCTTGCCAGGGAAAATCTGAAAATGCACCTGTGAGGAGAAAGGTGACACAATAAGACTGTTACAAACTGGTTAGTGACATGGGTCCTTCAGGATGGCAGAGCCTGTCTTATCTCTTGGTGAGCTTAACCCAGGGAGCAGGAATGCTGGCCACTCATGATGACCAGAGTTGCCTGAGTCAGAGGATTGTAGGTTCATGTCCGTGCCAAAGAAGAACAGACAAGGAGTGAGCAGAGCAAATAAAGTAGATACATTAAGAAAAAGTGAGGAGCCAGTGATAACGGCACTGGGACCTGTCTCTTCTGCATGTACTGGCTTTCTGGGAACCTAGTCTCTATGGATGCACACCTTCCTAGGCCAGGATTGAGGGGGGCCTTGGGCTTCCCACAGGGCAGGATACCCTGCCCCCTCTTAAGGAAGCAGGGGGAGGAAGGAGGAGTAGTGGGTGAGCGGGAAGGGACTGGGAGAAGGGGAGGAAGTGTAAATTTTTGAATGAAAAATAAAAGAATATGAAAAGAAAAAAAGAAAGAGTGAGGAAGCTCTCAAAGGGAAAGGGTAGCCCCGAGCGCCAGGCTAGGTCGGAGGCCGCTGTGGGTGCACACATGTCATAATGGGATGGACCAAGGCAATCTTCACTGAGATTGACCTTTGAGTGCACTGCATGCCAAACCAGTGAGTGATTCGTGTACCCTTTGTGTGGATATTTAGCCCAACCAGAGGGGTGAGTAGATGTCACTCACTCAGTCAAGAGTAGTTATGAATCATGGCTTTCTTTCTCCCCCAACTCATTTTTCTCGCTCTGCAGGCTTTTGGTCCAGGCAAGACCCTTTTTGGGCTATGTGACTAGTTTATGTTTTACCCTGTGTCCTCATCTTGGCTGCTCATGGAGACCTCACTCCTGTCCCAGTACGAAGATTAATATTCATCCAGGTGGTAATGACTGCAACCTCAGTATTTCAGATGTGGAGTAGAAGGGTCCCAAACTGGAGACTAGCCTAAACTTCATAGTGAGACCCTGTCTGGAAAAAAATTAGGAGACTGATTAAGGAGAGATTAATATTCAGATTGATTTATTCAAAGATTAACTAGTAAATGAGCATATTATTTTAAATTTAAAATGACAAGTAACAGAATAAATTATGCTGGTTCTTTTCAATCTATTTCAAACTCAGTGATAAGAGATATGTAAAATTCTCCAGATTAACAGTAGCCACATTGACCACAAGCATCGACTCCCTGTGGCTTGGAGGACAGGAATACAGATAGTGATGGATTCACACATTCCATTTGACATGACAATATTGTGGTTAATGCAAAACCACAGTGTTCATTGACTTCTGAGGGTCACTTTGTAAATTCAAACTGTTGGTTTAAAAGCACAAGATGGTCCAGCGGAACTTACCAACACTCACTACTGAGAAAAGAACTTCTGAGGGTCTCTCTCCATCAAGTCTTATAAAGTACTTAGCCAGAATCAAAAAACCATAGCCAGGGATCTGCTAGTAAGGATTATAAATTGGGATCATGCTGGATTTTTTTTTCTCTTTTGAAAGACTGTTTTTTGGTTCTGAGGTAGGCTCAATCACTTTAATCTAGTGTCTGTGTCTTGGAATTTGATTGCTGTGGGTTTTGTAACTTCATTATAAATGAGAAAGGCATTCAGTCATGCTGAAGGAGAATATTTATATGGAAATGGAGGATGTTTTGCATTGACAATACCTCTACTCCTGGGACTGAAATACATATGACTTTCTGACTGCTGCGCTAGGCTCTAAAAAGAAATTTTTTTGAAAGAACCAAAGACACTATGCATTTTGAATATTAATGCTCTTCCTATTTTAGATTAATGTTCAAGATGGAACAAGAGAAGAATAAGAAGCACTATGTCTTATATAAATAACTGCATGTTCACCCAAACCATTATTTTATCATGATTATTTAAAGAAAAGTACCTTGACTGAAATATTTCACTAAACATAATTGCCTATAATCCAAGTGTCTAATTAGCTTTGTTTTCTAAAATCTCATGTCTGGTCTAATATTCAAAATTAACTTAGAGATTGATTTTCTAACATCATACTCAGAAGATAGAAGTTAAAAGTCTTCTGAATATCAAAAGCTGTTAGAACCAGGACAGAATTTTAACTGAAGATTCCCTTCAGATATGTAGGTCCAGAACCCATCATATTCATGAACTAGTCCACTTACTCTTCTTTGTGTGAAACAAGGTGATGTGTGCTAGAAGACAAGCAAGGAGGCATGAAATGCTGCTGCTACTCTTGGAGAACATTCAAACAAACAGGAAGACAGACCAGAGTTATGCGAAATTATTGATTCAGGCTTCTAAGTGGTCCTGCAGCACTATCTTTGACTCATAAGCATCACTTAGACCTCGATTCATTTCAGATCGACTTACATGGAAAGCAATTCTTTCCAAACTCCACCAAATCCTCTTCTCTTAAAAATTGCCTCAGGGAGGAGCAGGAGATGTGTCTCAGCAGTTGAGATCATGTACTGTTCTTGCAGAGGACACAAGTTCAGCTCCTAACATTCATGGTACAACTGCCTGTAAGTCTAGTTGCAAAGAATCTGATGCCTCTAGCTTCCTTGAGCACCTGCAATCACGTGTACATCAATATATAGACAGTCACACTGAAAGCTAATAAAAATAACTCATTCTTTTTAAAGCAGAATTGGCTGGGGTCTGGTGAAATGACTTAGGGGTGGGTGCTTGCCATAAAGTGAGAGAACCGGAGCCCACTCCCGGGACACACAGCGTGGCGGGGAAACCGGCTCCTGCAAGTTGTCTGATTTCCACACAGCCTGTGCATTCCCCATCCCACTCTCACAATAGATAAATACAACAAATTCTTTTTAGGGATAAAGGGCTCATTTTGACTTAAAGTTCCAACAGGAATATAGTCCATCCTGGAAGGCAAGACAGGGCAGCAGGAAGGGAAGGGGAGTGGCAGGAACAGGCCGGCTGTTCACCATGCATTTGCACTTAGCAAGCAGAGAACAATGAACACATGCCGTCAGTTAGTCAGTCCCCTTCCAGCTTCTACAGTCCAGGACCCCAGCCAGGGAATGACACTGCCCACAGCAGGTGAGTTTTCCACCTCAATTAATACAGTCAAGGTAATCTCCCACAAGCCTAGCCAGGGCCTCACCCTCTGTTATTCTAGCCTGTCAAGTTAACAGTTAATACTAGCCATAAAAAACAGTAATATGCACAAGCCCCCTTAGTAGGACTCTACATTCTGCCTCAGGGATTCATAATGGTTCATGTTATTTCATCTTCACAACTATGTGAAAGTAACTGATACTACTATATCATCCCTTCACAGAAGAGGGAAATTGGCACTAGAAGATCAAGATGAGCATGAACTGTAGTTAATAGTCACACCATTGCACACTTGGCTAAAATACCCCATCTTAAAGTTTTTACATCAGAGGTATGTCAGAAGTTGCAGTCACTCACCCATGTCTCTTCATAAAGAACTCACAGTTGCGGTGGACGGGCCAGAGCAGCCCATCCTAACTAGTGAAGGCTCAGGATGGGATCCTTAAGGAGACCCCATATTCCTCCTGTTTACAAAGGCACCGAAACTGTGGGCAGAGCTCATGTGACATTCTAGAGCAGCATACGATTTATATTTCTCAAGTGTCTTCATGAGCTGAGACCCAGAAAATTAAACTCAGTCAGCTCTTCTATTACAACTTGGCCTCTGGAAGGAAAGATGCTAGATGTGGGCTAGGGAGAATAGTGAGCAAACGAAGTGCACAGCGGATGTCCCTCAAGAATAGAACAGGACAGTGCAACACGGCACAGGGAACACTAAGAGATGCACAGAGAATGCTAGGGATTTCAGATTTCAAAGACTGTGTTCACCATGTGTCTGCTACAGGTTGTGGGGAAACACCAGCACCTGGACACACATGCTAAGTTCTTGAATTTTAAAAAGTATAGTCCACAAATATATTTTTTTATATCCTAATAGTCATCACGGAGATCTTACTGCATTGATTTGAACCATTTCAGATTATGGTTATTAGATCACTGTTGCTGCTACCTTCCTTGCCTCTGTTACACATGTGGTTTCCTGTACTTTGGAAACACTGTATAAGGGTTGTTTTTTTTTCTTTGTAATCTTATGAATTACTATTATGCATTTAGAAGCATTATCCCAGGGGATAAATTGATTTTTACCTGACTTTAAAGACCCATAAATAAAAAAAGTAAAATAAAAAATAAAAATTTGATTAAAAAAAAAAAGTTGGCCTCTGGTTCCAGGAAAGTGGCTCAATGGGTAAAGGTGCCTGCTTAGAACCCTGACAACCTTAGTTTAATCTATGGGACCTATGTGGTAGAAGACTAGAACTGATCCCTACCAGCAGTCCTCTGACCTCAACACATGTACAACAGTAAGTACATGAAACACACACACACACAAATAAAACTTTAGAAAAAAATTATTCAAATCCAGCAAGATAATTGTCCTTGCAAGTAAAGGTCTATGCATTAAGATTTAGATGAGAATGCATAGGTTTCCCAATTTACAGTAAGTCGACAGTGATTTCTTTGACTGAGATAACATTACAGCAATGTGCATTCAGCACAAACCAAGCTTTGTGGTTGTGTCTATTTGTGTCCATATGCATTGTGACTCTTTATTGTGAATCTGGGGATAGTAAGTTACAGCTCCCGACCATGAGAATGAACAACCAAACTACAGGGCATGCTCAGCAGCTCAAGTGTATTATGTATGTTTGACTTTTGGTATTTTCAATTTACAATTGGTTATTGGGTCTTTGTTCATTAAACAATAAAAGCAACACATATACAGAGGACTTCCTACATCACATACATACACACATACATTTTTGAAAAAGTGCTGTCTAGTTAAATTTACTCTTTGGATAATCAGAAACTAGTCACCCGCTCTTTCATAATACATAATTAAAATAGTTATTAAAATTTGTTCAGTTGTGTTTGGCATGATAATGACCCCAAGTTTACATGTTTATGAAAACTGAGCTGGGTGTAACGGCTCATACCTTTAATCCCCACTCTCAGGAGGCAGAAGCAGGTGAGTTTGAAGACAGCCTGGTCTATATAGCAAGCTCCAAGTCAACCAAGATACACAATGAGAGCTTGTCTCAAGAACCAAAAGGAAATGAAAAGAAAAAAAGAAAAAAAAAAGAAGAAAGGAAGGGAGGAAGGGAGAAAGGGAGGGAGGGAGGGAGGGAAGAAAAGAGGGAGAAAGAAAGAAAGGAAAGAAAAAAACAAGAAATAAAATCAAAAGAAAAAAATAGGAGGTGGCCTAGTATGGTGACCCATGTCTTTGACCCCAGCACTGGGGATGCAGAGGCAGGCATTTGTAAGTCTTTGTAAGGAAGACTCGGAGAAATCATAGTTACCATTTAGTATATACAGACAGTGCAACAACCATTTCATCTCATTTCCTCCCTACAGCTACCACAGCTGACTTTACAGGAAAAACTAATGTATAGAAAACTAAGCTACTGGCCCATATCCATGCTCACATAATCAGAGGTTCCACTTACTAAATCTTAGAATTTTGGATTGCATTAAACTTTACTGATAAAAAGTTAGAGTAGAATAAAATCTAAGGCATGTTGGAAATTGCTCCACTTATTAGTGCAGCTATTTCTGAATAATAATAATAATAATAACTATTAGTATTTGGTAGTAGTCTGGTAGCTCTTGAGCCCACAGGACTGAGTTTAGCCCTCTCAAGAGTAGCAATCTGAAAATAATGCTTTGATTTGAAAATCCTATAAAAACTTTTACCCAGACTGGGGTAGGAGCGCTTGGCTTTGAGATCTGTCGTACCCTGACCCTCATAACTACATGACTCTGCTAGAAGGAAGGGGCTGGCTAGAAAGGGTCAGGTGGTAGGCAGGTGTGGTGGTGCATGCCTGGAAGGCAGAAGCATGTGGATCTTTATGAGTTCAAGGCCAGCCTGCTCTACATAGTGAATTCCAGGACAGCCAGAGCTACATAGTGAGACCCTGTCACAAAAAAAGAAATGGGGCTGGGGGATTAATAGAAGATCAGACAGCCACTGTTAGACTACCCAACCCAATAAATCCCTTTTGAACTATATATTCATCCTCTCTGTTCTGTTATTTGAGAGAACCCTAGCTAACACACCCTAATATATATTCTCATCAAAATTCCACTTCTCTCATTCTCAACCTTGCCACCAAATATTATGGCTCAAATATAAGCAAAATTATAACATATAATCCATTGATAGCCTTTGAATACTATAGCTAACGTTTGTGTTTCTTTTTTAGGAGAAGAGAAAAAAGAAAAGAAAAGACAGGCTTTCAGTGTGTAGCCCAGGCTGACTAAACGCAGGCTCCTACTGCCTCGGTGCTTTGGGAGCACTGGAGTTAAATATGTGGACAGCTGTGCCCAGGTTGAGATTTACAAAGCAACCCACCTTCCAAAATAGACACATTTCTCTCCCCATTCATCTCGTATGGTTCCATCAATTAGCAATTGGAATTAGCCCATTATACATTTATACTGTTTATATTGTTTATACTGTTTACATTGATTCCATTTATACTGTTTGCTAGAGAGCTGAGTGATATTTCGAATGTTTCTTTTCTCCTTTCTCTGTTACACTAATTTATTCCCCTAATGGTTTAATTTTCTCTGCATTTACAGGTATTCCCTCCCCCCAAAGTTGTAATAGGTTTATAAAAATATCTATAAACTTTTCTGAAAGTTTATGAACATCAAATAATCTGTTCTTTTTGGTTTTTGTTTTGTTCAGAATTCTCCATTTTAATGTGTCTGCCTTGGGGTGTGGCCTGGCCATCCTGCAGCGAATGCTGTTTGTTTCCTCCTCCAGTTCACTTCGCTTGCACTCTGTTGCGGGTACCATGACTGCTTATTTCTTGGGTTTTGCTTTCTAGTCCCTGGCCCCACTGGTCTCTCTCACATTCATTATGATCTGGTTTCAAGGTAGGGCAGAGAAAAGTGTGTGTTCACTGCACCGCGCTTAGCTGGAAGACCCCAAGCCACATGTTCTTCTGATCCTGTTTACACTGAGGTAGCCTTTGATAATGGGATTAAACTCCTTGCCTTTATGAACTTCAAAAAAGGAGAGACAACTATAAATGCAACTTAAATTACCGCCACTAGCAGCTAACCTCTGACAGACTGGATTACATAAATAATTTGCCCATATGGCTGCTTGCTACAGTTTTTTATTTGTCCAGTGGTCTGCAGCTGACTGACTGAGGAGAAGATAAAGTACTATTTTTCATAGTGTGCATATGGAATTTAAAAAGCAAACCGTGCTCAACTTTATTTTTTTCTTTTTTTTAGATATAATTTTTACTGGTTTTTTTTAAATAATTTATTTAATTGCATTGGTGTGAAGATTTTGTTTGAGAGTTACAGACAGGTATAAACTGCCATGTGGGTGCTGGGAATTGAACACAGGTCCTCTGGATGAACAGCCAGTGCTCTTAACTCCTGAACCATCTCTCCAGCCCTTAACTTTATCTTTAATATTCAATCCACCAGGCTGTGTCTAGAAGTCACAGTAGCTACAACCCACCAGAATGTGTCTAGAAGTCACAGTAGCTACAACCCACCAGACTGTGTCTAGAAGTCACAGTAGCTACAACCCACCAGGATGTGTCTAGAAGTCACAGTAGCTACAACCCACCAGAATGTGTCTAGAAGTCACAGTAGCTACCACCCACCAGACTGTGTCTAGAAGTCACAGTAGCTACAACCCACCAGGCTGTGTCT
Organism: Ondatra zibethicus; assembly: GCA_004026605.1. Classification (NCBI taxonomy): domain Eukaryota; kingdom Metazoa; phylum Chordata; class Mammalia; order Rodentia; family Cricetidae; genus Ondatra; species Ondatra zibethicus. The sequence goes on along the minus strand of PVIU01004520.1, from coordinate 34,334 downwards.
AGAAGTCACAGTAGATACCACCCACCAGACTGTGTCTAGAAGTCATAGTAGCTACAATCAAATGAACATGCTCACAGTTGTTCAAGGGGCCAGAATCTAACTATATTTATCATCTTCTTCACCAAGGTATCTGCTGCTCATTTCCTGTGGTCTGAATGATGATACCCACAATATTTAGGGGTTATTTTCTCTTTATTTCCTTGACTAATGTGAAATAGCTACAAGACCAACATTGCACAATTTTTATTTAACTGATGAAACGTTTAACATCAGTCAAGATGTGCAGTCTGTTTTCTGTTTCAGCGATTATCCAGTATGTTTTTCTGCCAACTTTGCCCAATGTCATGTCTTGGCCATACTTCTTCTACCCAACTTTAGGTAATTATAGACAGTGTTCAGCTCTTACCATTTGGTGCTGTATTGGGTGTCTTGTGTGGGGTGTTACTGAATATCTTCACCATGTTGCAGGGCTTTCATTTGGTAAAATCCTACCATTGTAGGTAGACCTACAATGACAAGAGGTTTTAAGTTTTGTTATAGACTTCCCATCCAGTAAGGAGAGATTAGGACACTGAAGATCCTTGTTGGTTGACACATTCTAGGGCAATACCTACACCCCTGTCTCTGGGTATGCAAATCCGTAGGTGACCTCTTTCCCTAAGTATGGATATCATCTGTGAGTTACTGTCATAAAAGGGAATGAGATTCTCTCCTAGGGTTATATGCATTTCATAAATACATTATGTAAGACTCCACATTGCTAATGGCCTTGCTCTCAATACTTTATTTTTTTTATTCTTTATTCTCAAAACTATATATTAGTAACATTTATTTGTATACTAATGGCAAAAATTTAACTTTCCAGATTTTTCTATTTTCCTCCATACAGCTTATGTTGACAATTTAATGTATCCAGATCACTTCAAATTGAGCTGACATAGTGGGTAAAAGTGCTTGCTGTATAAGCATAAGAACCTGAGTTCAAATCCCCAGCACCCATATAAAAAGCTAAGCAAATGTGGTGGTTTGAATGAAAATGGCCCCTAGGGGCTCATGTATTTGCATGCTTAGTCCTCACTTGGCAAACCATTTGGGAAAGATTAGTAGGTGTGCCTTGTCTGAGTAGGTGTGGCCTTGTTGGAAGGAATGTGCCACTGGAGGTGGGCTTAAAGGTTTTTAAAAGCCCAAGCCAGGCCTAGAGTCTTTCTCTTCCTGCTACCTACAGATCAGGATACAAGCTCTCAGCTACTTCTCCAGCATCATGCCTTTGTGCTGCCATGCTTCCCACCATGATGATAATGGATTAACCCTCAGAAATTGTAAACAAGCCTCCAGTTAAATGCTTCCTTTTATACGAGTTGCCTTGGTCATAGTCTCTTCACAGCAAAGAACACTAAGACAGCATGGTTGCATATGCCTGTAACCCTAGCATACAGAGACAGGCAGATCATTGGCTAGCTAGATTAGCCTAAAAACAGCAAACTTTCAGCACAATTAGTCCATAACAAGGAAATAAAGCAGAGAGCATTACTTTCTTTACCGGCTTGACGAAAGCAACAGAAGCATGACATGTGACTATTGCAGTCTGCAGCTGCTGGACAGCAAACATGCAGGGCCATTAATCATATATTTGCAAGGAGATGAGTTTGGCTAGAACTCTCAGTAATTGTCTTAGACATGGATTCTATCCTGTCAAGCCTTTAGACACCATTGCAGGCCAATCAATATTTTGATTTCTGCCTACTAAAAACCCAGATATGCCACACTGGAACAGAAACTGAGGAAGTAAAAGTAGGCTGTTCACTGGATGGTGGTGGCTCATGCCCTTAATCCCAGTACTCAGGAAGCAGAGGCTGATAGATCTCTGGGTTCAAGGCCAGCCTGGTCTACACAGTGAGTTCCAGGACAGAGAGAGAAATCCTGTGCACTTCGGAGACAGAGGCAGGCAGAGCTCTGTGAGTTTAAGGTTAGCCTAGCCTACAGAGTGAGTTCCAAGAAAGGCAGAGAAAACTTGTCTCGAAAAACTAAAAAAATGAATAAATAAAAAGTTAAAATGGGAAATGTGAAATAAAGCATTTTTTCTGGGATTTTACAAGGCAGTAAACCTATGAGGTCTTGATGAATGAAGTTCCAGAGAAAGACAGGAGTTTTGCAAGTGATGCCCTTTTTCTTGGTTGGAGTGCCTGACCCTGACTTTTGCACTGGTGAACATTGGACTATCATTGATTAGAAAGCTTTTAAGAGCAGAGAAGACCTTAGTATGGAAAATATCAATAATATTTGCCAATGATACCCATACAACAATCACTGGATCCTTCTGTGTTTCCAGGACCCTGCTGTGATGCCAAGAGATCATTTGGCCTCATGCTTGTGCAGTTTTGATAATAACCATGCACCTTGCTGTATTACTCAGCCTCACTCCACACATGACACAAATTGCTAATGGGCATGCCTAATGTCACACATCCACTTGAATTAACAGAGAAAAGATTTGAACTCAGAGCTACAGAGTCACATCTAGCTGTATTACCAGAATGTTTTGTGACTGAGAGCTCTAGTCTAATTTTCAACTCTGCTGATCTCTGCTCTAGCTCCCCAGAACCAGATCCTGATCCAGAATGTCAGGATCCACTAAAGAAACAACTGAGAGGGAGACATGAACTGACATGCAGCTGGGACACACTTTGTCCACTGTCACATCATTTCTGAAGCAAGGGTTATCTGGGAGCTGTAAGTTGAGGCACAGGCTGGGACTAGTGTAGTGTGCTCTGGTGGCAGAGGTGGCAGCTATCTTAATCCCTAGAGAAGGGAGACAACTTTCCAGAAGTTTCTCCCAGGTCAAGCTTTTCAGGGCTGCGTTCCAGCTAATGTCTCCCCTTCACTAACCTTGCCAGTCTCCCTCACAGGTTGCCTTTCAAGCTAATTTTTAATACTAACCCTGAGGAGAAAGCTGAGCTCCATAGTAAAGTACCTATTACACTAGATTCCTATCCATTTTAATGATAAAAATGCATACTACCAAAGATCATCCCCCTTTGACTCCTGATATTAGATTTCTACAAAGGATCTTCAGAATGAGTGGATGGCTCACTGCAAGCACAGGGATTCAAGTTCAAGCCCCCAACATCCACATAAAAAAATAATAACAAGTAAAAGACTTATATGACAAGAACATTAAATCTTTAAAGAAAGAAATGGAAGAAGACACCAGAAAGTGGAAGAGAATTAACATAGTAAAAATGGCAATCTTACCAAAAGCAATCTACAGATTCAATGCAATGCCCATCAAAATCCCAGCAAAATTTTCACAGACATCAAAAGAACAGTATTCAACTTCATATGGAAAAGCAAAAAAAACCCAGGGTAGCCAAAACAATCCTGTACAATAAAAGAACTTCTAGAGGCATCACAATCCCTGACTTCAAACAGAATTACAGTACTGAAAACAGCTTAGTATTGGCATAAGAACAGACAGGAGGACCAATGGAACTGAACTGAAGACCCAGATATTAATCCACACACCTTCAAACACCTGATTTTTGACAAAGAAGCAAAAAATATCAAATGAAAAAAGAAAGCATACTTAACAATTGGTGCTGGCATAACTGGATATCAACATGTAGAAGAATGAAAATACACCCATATCTATCACCATGTACAAAACTCAAGTCCAAATGGATCAAAGACCTCAACATAAAGCCAGCCGCACTGAACCTTATAGAAGAGAAAGTGGGACGTACACTTGAACGCATTGGCACAGGAGACCACTTCCTAAATATAACCCCAGCAGCACAGACACTGAGAGAAACAATTAATAAATGGGACCTCCTGAAACTGAAAAGCTTCTGTAAAGCAAAGGACACAGTCAACAAGACCAAACAACAGCCTACAGAATGGGAAAAGATCTTCACTAACCCCACATCAGACAGAGGTCTGATCTCCAAAATATACAAAGAACTCAAGAAATTGGTCATCAAAAGAACACATAATCCAATAAAAAAAATGGAGTACAGACCTAAACAAAGAGCTCTCAACAGAGTCTAAAATGGCTGAAAGTCACTTAAGGAAATGTTCAACATCCTTAGTCATCAGAGAAATGCAAATCAAAATAACTCTGAGATTCCATCTTACACTGTAAGAATGGCCAAGATCAAAAACACTGATGACAACTTATGCTGGAGAGGTTGTGGGGTAAAGGGAATACTTCTGCATTTCTGGTGTATTTGCAAGCTGGTACAGCCCCTTTGGATGTCAGTGTGGCGATTTCTCAGAAAATTAGGAAACAACCTTCCTCAAGACCCAGTAATACCACTTTTGGGTATATATCCAAAGGATGCTCAATCGTGCCACAAGGACATGTGCTCAACTATGTTCATAGCAGCTTTGTTTGTCATAGCCAGAACCTGGAAACAACCTAAATGCCCCTTGAACAAACAAAGGATAAGGAAAATGTGGTACATTTACACAATGGAGTTCTACACAGCAGAAAAAAAATAATGACATCTTGAATTTTGCAGGAAAATGGATGGAGCTAGAAAACATTATTTTGAGCGAGGTAACCCAGATACAGAAAGACAATTATCACATGTACTCTCTCATAGGTGGTTTTTAAACATAAAAACAAAGAAAACCAGCTTACAAACCACGATCCCAGAGAACTTAGACAACAATGAGGACCCTAAGAGAGACTTAACTAGATCCAATCTACATGGGAAGTAGAAAAAGACAAGATCTCCTGAGTAAATTGGGAGCATGGGGACCTTGTGGGAGGGTTGAAGCAGGGAGGGGAGAGGCAGGGAGGGGAGCAGAGAAAAATGTAGAGCTCAATAGAAATCAACAACAAAAAAATAAGTATGACAGTTTATGCCCTCCCAATGCCAGCACTGTGAGAAACAGACAGAGGATAACTGAGCCTTGTCAGCCAATCAGAATAACGGAAACTAGCCAGTTCCAGCCAATCAGAATAACGGAAACTAGCCAGTTCCAGGCTGAGTGACTCTGTCTCAAGGTAACAAGGTGAAGTGATAGAGTGGCATAGAGCATTCTCCTCTGGCCTCTGCATATGTGTCCACAGGCACTAATACCCTCACATACACAAATAAGAAAACCAATAAATATAAAGGATCCTCTGTAGTCAGTATATGTGAACTCCATGGAAGGAATTTAAGGGGAAAAGAGACCATTTGTGGTAAATGTGGTTGAGAGGAGGAGACATGCAGCAGGGCAGCTTGGTGAAGGAACTGGGGCCCTGCTAACTACTGAACTAACAGTCATTTTTCTGCTCAACCAGACTGAAAACAGTTTGTTGGCAATGTTTTAAAATACCAAGATTTGACCCACAAAAGGGGGGGTCTTTACAATTCTTAAGAAATTGTAAGAGCAGATCTCAATGAACCTGAATTATTTGGCAGCAGTTCAGTGTGCGCTATTCCCTTTATGTGGATATGGCCTTTACCTATTGATCTAACTTGCTTTTTTCCTATTGATATTTGAGATGTTCAACCATTACTAAAGACCTGCAGGAATGATCTAGAGCAGAGTGTCTCTTGTAACCTCTCACGAATACACCGAGAAACACATCCTTAGTTCATGTCTTTCCAGTTTACCTGCAGGTCAGTCATCTATCAAGACTCTGATTTGTGTGTGTCTGTGGGGTGTCAAAATTTCAACATGCCGGACCACTTTAATCAATATGGGAGAGTCAATTCCAGATGCCAGGATTGCTCAAACCCCAAGAGAAAAATGAATTTAACAGCCAAAGTTAGGAACTACTGAGACTTGAAGGGTGAAGCCAAAGGGTGTGACAGGCAAGCAACACACTGACACATCTAAGTCCTTAGCAGCTGTGTGTCAATGACCAGATAGCACCTACGAGATCCTTTAAAACAATGATTATGGCAAAACACCAAGGACCAAAGCTTAACAAAATGTTAAATTAGACTCAGTTTGGTTCATGTTCAATGTTTTCCATCTTCTTTACATTGACAAATTGAGCTTCTAAATAATCAAGGACTACTAATTTTCCCCAACAACTAGCAAGCAATTTTAAAGTCCTACTTTGTCATCCCTCTCTTCCTCATGTACCTTCTGTCCTTCCTCTTTCTCTCTGCCTTTCCTTCTCCTTCTTTTCTTTCAAGGGGAAATGGGTGACATTGAGAAACTTCACACATTGTAAATGAGCATTTTACCATCGAGCTTCATTTCCAATCTCCAATCCTACATTTCCTTTTCTTATTATATTTCATTCGGCATTAATTCATTATACCTGTTCTGTTATCAGTGTGCAGGGGGAATATATATGCAGAAATCTTAAATTCTGCATTATTTCTATCACTAGGATTCTTGGGGTAAGCAGGTGCACAGGGTGGCATTCTTTGGCAAAATATAGTTAGATGTAAATAAACAAACAATACAACAAAAACCAAAAATCTCAAAACAAAACAGACTGTTCAAATAGAAATTGTCTTCAAAATTATTGTTTATCTAATAATGTATGTTTTCTACATCTTCCTGGGAACCTGGCTCACTCTCAAGTGTCTCTGAAACATACTTCATGAAACCTCCCAGTGGAGTGACAGAAACTGCGGGACTTAGAACTACCATAGCTCTTTTCCGTCTGGGGTGGTCACAGACAAATCCAAATACACACCACACAAAATACACATACCACATGAAACACACACACACACATACCATACTCAGATGAAATTTGATCTACGTGACACCAATTCTAACTCAAAGCTGGAAAATTTGGCCAGAATTCACTCAAATAAAAACCATTAGACTTTGCTACATTCCAATTCCTGTGAGAAAAGCCAGAACAATAGTGCTGAATTCATAGAACTGGCTACTTCTAAATGCAAATGACTCTGCCTATGTCCACAAGTCTTATTTGGTCAGGCAACAGATTAGTTCCTATTTAGAAGGAAACCTAAGTAGAACCTTCTGGACTGTCCTACCCTCTTCCTTTTCCTAACTGCTTCTGGCTATGCAAACACACCGATGTGGGCATCAGGCATAAGTTATGACTACAATTTGACATGATTGTTTTTTTTAACAACTGTGATCCAGAGTAGAATAATTAAGTAGGAACACATAGCAAAAATCAACATTCCATTGACCTTTTAAACTGAAAAGTTCTACTCTACAAAGGAGAGACAATAAAATTACATGATAGTACTTGTATGGGCTTGCTGAATGTGTGATGAAGCCTTGGCTGGCAAGCCAGTCTTCTCGTCCTTTCCACTCAAGAAAAGATTGAAAAGAGCAGAACAGCTGTAGTGTCTCGACTGAGATTCAATGGGGAATGGAGTGACAGATGTAGAGCTCATGCCCCAAAGTGGGCAGACTCTTGTCCCCAACAAATAAAAGAAGGTGACACTCTCAGAGTCTCATTTATTTCAATAACATTTTTTAAAGCCAGCTGCCTTTTTACATATAAGAGCCTGGTATAAACCAGTATTTACCTATCTGTTCTTGAATGCCATCTCATCTGATAAGCCAAGTAAACAATTTCCCCCACTTCATGACTATTAACTTTATATTCTATTATACTCTGGTAAGTATATACTGCATATAATTACTTTGTACATTACTTCAGTTCTTGTCTGAAGGTCTCTAGTTATCTTAAGATGACCATCAACAACCTAAAAAGTAGGGCTGGGGTACAGTCAAGGGGTAGAACACCTATCTAGCATCTGTGGAGCCCTCAGTTCAATCCCTGATACACACAAAAAGAGAAAGCATGAGAAGTAGAATTTTATATCTTAAAAACGCCTCATATTTTCCCCAGGCTTTGTCTGGTTTCTGCTATTGTTTGTAGGAAAATGGACCCCACAGCCGAGCGCTGGCTCAGCAAGTGGTCCATCCACGGCACTATTCCTCAGCCCTTGATTTCTTAGCACAGGGTCTCCCTTGGTAGCCCAAGCTTACAGTATGGAATTCATGATTTTGTAATTACAGGTATGCACCACCATACCCAGCTAAATGTATCATCTACATAAAAAACAAACAAACAAAACCATTCCTGGTTTAACCAGGTATACCTTACTCCCAGAACTGGGGAGGCAGAAGTATGTGGATCTCTAGGTTTGATGCCATTCCTGGTTTATATAATGAGTTCCAGAGCAGACCAGCCAGAGATGCATAGTGAGACTCTGTCTCAGCAAAATAAAATAATTAAGTCAAAGCAGCCCCCAAACTCTTGGCCTTGTTAGCTTTGTCTTCTAACAGGTCACCATTAATAAACCCATTGAGCATGTATTGTGTGGTCTCCCATGCCATCATGGCGACTTCCTGTGCTCTTTTCTTTTCTCACTAGGGACTATTCCTATCTTACAACTAAGTGTGGCTATTGCTTAAGTGTGTCTAGAGTAGATGCTCAGTAGATATTTATTATTTAGTGGGTCCTCAGAGACTTCTGTATAGTTGGCAGGGCAGCAATATTTTTATTTTGTAAATAAGCAAGCAGAGGCTTGAATGGAATCATTGATACATCAACTAACCAGCAGGAAAGCACTGACATCATTGACATTAGAAAGAGAGACCAATTTTGCTAGTTTATAAGTTGGCATCCATTTCATTACAGCACATACTTTCTCCAAATGGGTGGAAAACTTAATCGGTTTTAGATAGAAATACGTTAATTACTTTTTTGAAATAAGTAAATTTCTTTTAGTTGATCAGTAATAACAAATTTCTCAGGGACAGAAACAGTAACCATTAGCAGTGGTCAGAAAGCATGATTTTTCCTCATATGTGATTCCTAGATTTTATAAAGACACAAAAAATATATATGTATATTTGCCAAGAAAGTACATGTGAAACTATCTAGAGAACAAGGGGACTATCAGAAGGGGTGGGTATAAATATATACCATGTACAATGACTATATACAATGAAAATGTAAAAATTTAGGCTCTTAGTGCATTTTATTGAATAAAATAAGCAAACTTTCTAAGGAAGAAGGAGGAGCATGAATTCAGTACTCAGGGGAATTAGGCGGGAAAATAGCCAGCTCTAGGTCATTCGGGGCCAGATAGTATGGCTATTAGTGATTTCTCTATTGCTTTTTTAAAGCACAGGGCCAAGGCACCTGCAGAAGAAATGTTTTATTCGGATTTATGGTCCCAGAGGGTTCAGAGTTCATTATGGAAGCCAACAGCATATAGGACAGCAGGCATAGAAACTGTGGGTTAATATTTTGAACCCCAAGTAGGAAGCAGAGAGAATTCAAGGAGTTCATAATTGCCCCAGTAACAAACTTCAACCAACAAAGCCATACCTCCTAAACCTACCCAAACTGTTCCACCAACTGGGGACCAAGTATTCAAATGCTATGAGGGACACCTCATACAAACCCCATAAAGGCCCTATCTCAAAAAACAAACAAGAAGTGGTGATAACTCAGGAGGTAAAGGCACCTGATATCAAGCCTGACAATCAAAATTGGATTCTCAGACCACTTGAAAGAGAGAATTGATTCCTGCAACTTGTCCTCTGACCTCACATGTGTGCTGGGGTAATGCATGCACACACAAACACCACCACCACCATCACTACCACCCCCCCCACACACGTGCACACACATAAATGTAAAAAAAAAATCTAATTTAAAAAAGACAGAAAACAACCAAGGTACACTTATGGCATAGGTCTATAATAACTCTGGAGGCTGAGGCAAGAGGATTGCTGTGAGTTTATGGCCAGCCTGGGCTACATAGCATGTTCCCATCCAGACAGAGCTATATTTCAAGATCTAGTCTCAAAAAATAAGCAATAACAACAAAACCATAACTTATAATGTATTATTGTTATGTTGTATTATTTTATTGCATATAAACATGCACTGTAATTTGTTTGTACATGTTAGATTCTAGTTTCTATAGATGAAATCCTGGTTAACCAAGCCACACCATAGCTTTTTAACAAGCTTAACACAATCATCAACGTTTTCTTACTCTTCCTTAAAATATAGTTTTGTGGGATGAAGCAATTATTGAGCTACTGAAGGAAATATTTAAAAATGTGAACTACATAAGAATAAAAGAAAACATTAAAATAAAGTGAATTCTTCAGGGGGGATTGTTTGTTTTGTTTTTTGAGACAGAGTTTCTTTGTGCAACAGCTCTGGCTGTCCTGGAACTTGCTCTGTAGACCAGGCTGGCCTGGAATTCACAGAGATCTGCCTGCCTCTGCCTTGAGTGCTGGGATTAAAGGTGTGCAGTACCAGACCTGGCTAAATTAAACTGAAATAATAAAAATAAGAGTGAATTAGATCCAAGGTTGTAATTATGTATATAAAATAATTTGATGCTCCCATTAAATTTTACATAAGGCTGTATGAATTTCACACCTAACAAACTGCAAAAATTCATCTACATTTATTTAAAAGATGGGCTTCAGCTCCAGGAATACCATGCAGTTTGAAGTTGGCTTTTTATCAGTAGAGAGAATAATGCTAATGAGTGACTACTAAGAACAGCACAGTAATTTACAGAGGTAAATACCTAATTACATCTATTTCCCAAAGTGGGATAAATCACACATTAAGTTATATAATAATTTAAGGACTTGTAAGACACAAGAAGATGTACTTGATATTCTTCAACTAATTACTTTTAATTAACATGTCTATATTATTAAAACATATGAGAATATTTTAAAATTAAAAATGGAAAAATATTCAATGCAAGAAGCATATGGATCTTTACAGCTAGAGGCAACTTACCATTGGAGAGAGGAGAGGCCCTCCTTCCATTTCCCCATCAAAAACTAAGTCTAGACACTCATAATTACACCAATTAATTGGCCATTTTGGCTAAATTATGTAAATTGTCTACATACACTTCTCAAAGTACATAACCACCAATGCTATTCTCACTGTGGTCAAGTCTGTGCTGCAGAGCAAAATGAAGTGGATAATTTAAGGCAATTATTCTGATACTTTAGATCAAACATTAATTAAGGTAAAAACATAGATTTCTTTTTTTAATTTGGATTGAAATATAAATGTTCTGCTTGCATGCCAAAAAATGGCTTTTTAAATTGTTTTTGAAATCTGATTATATGGCACCTTTGTAATCAGAATTTCTAAGTTTCAGATACCTCCGATGCCCACATTATATTACAGTATCTTATAGCTTCTATACCATTGCTTGCTTAAGTCTCATTTTCTAAGTTCATAGACAACACTGATAAAATGTATGGATGTTCTGAACACAAAAGTAAAGTTACTGGAATGCTTTTAAAGCTCAATGAGTAGAATGTCAGAAGGCATTATCTACAGTAGCTTTAAGGCTATACAGAAAACACTCTCTGGGCAGGACTCACACACTGTCCAGGCCTATAGATGCTCATGAATAAATAAGCAATCAAATCCTTATATCTAGCCAGAGTAAACAGCACATGACATTATCTGTCTGTCTATTATCTATCTATGTCTGTGTCTCTATCTATCTGTCTATCTATCTATCTATCTATCAATCTATCTATCTATCTTCTATCAACATTTAAGCAATTGTAATAAAGCCTTACAAACTTACAACCAGAAGCTAAGGAAATATGTTCTTTAAAATGAAATATTTCCTTGGACCATTATTTTCAACTTTTTTGTTGGTTTGAAATTTATCAAAATAAAAAGTTGTCCAAAAAGCACATTTTTAAGCTCCACATAAAATAGCTAATAAACATTCAGTACCCATCAAACCCACACGAATATGATATGCCCAGGACTGAAAATTCTGCAGTCCTTCATTTCTTAAAATCATACTGTGAAATCTATACTAAAAGATTCTTTCCAATAGGCCTTAAGTGAGCTCTTTAAAATATCCCCAAGGTTTCCCATGAAGGGTATAGTTAAAAAGCATTCCACTTGAGATCCTAGCCTGAAAGGCCCTATAGAATTGCAGAGTATCATTATTAAGCAAATGTTCCTGGGCCCTTGGGTGGTTCACTTAAAACACATTTCACTGTATTGAATATTCAATGCCAAAAGCACAGTGTTCAGTGTTAAGATTTGCAATTTAAACCCAGTTGGGAGAAGTAAAAGGTCTTGTAATTTGCCTATGCTGTATTGCATTGATGTAGTAGCTTTCATTGATAATTAAGTTCCAAAAATATGAGTTAGATTGCGGGAACAATGGGGAAAAGCTAACCTTTCTATTACAGCTTTAGCTCTTGACTTCTTGTATTTAAGATTACAGATGCTCCATTAAATCGATTTTGTGTTTAATCTCCTCTTGAAAAACAGTGAATGCAAGTCCCCAACTTTCTTCCCTTTGAGAGGACCCAAGTATTTGACAATGAAAACTACAAGACTCAAACTAGATAATTAACACCACCCACTGGGGATAAGAAGAGTTTAGTGAGTCTTTTTTGGATAGTTTTTCCCAACTAAATCTCACTGGGTTGGAATGTCAAAATATATTTAAAGCTAGAATTTCAAATAAAAATTTAAAGAAACCAGATTTGAGAGGATAGGGGTGTGCTCAATATGATAAAATCAATTACATTCTAATGTAAAATCGTGCTTTTTAAAAATAGTTCCTTTAAATCTATTAAATTTCATTTAGTAATTTGCTGTTTTAACATCTTTTAGGTCCCCAATACAATACAGTACAATACAAATGTGCAAGGCATAGGATTGAGTAAAAGTTAAAATTTATAGAGCAAAAGGCCAGAGATTGTCGGAAAAAAAAAAAGGAAATCCGGGCCTTGTGAGTTATGCCTGTAATCCCAACCACTACGGAGGCTGAGGCAGGAGGATCGCAGCAAGTTTGAGGACAGTCTGTATCAAAGAAAAACCAAAGTTACTTTTCTTTGAATCTACACATAGGTGCTAAGACCCAAAGCTCTGATCCTGCTCTTGAAGTGCGGAGTGGCATGTTGGACAGAGGCCTCCATCTTAACTGAAGCAGGAGGATTACCTCCAGGGAAAATGAAATCGGTTGGCCAGCAGTTGACCTGCAGGAGAGTTAATCTTCAGTGATGAGAGCGCGGACGCTCTGGTAGCTGTGGGGTCCTCGGCCCACCTCCACCGTGAAGGATGATGAACGGTGCAGCGTGCTTACCCGTGCCTTGCCTGGACCAGCCGCGTGGGTAGGTAGCGCGTGGGCACGTGACAGAAATTTACATTACCCGGAGATAGCCCAAAAACTTAAACTGACCCTCTGGATTTGGCCCAGCAACCTGCCTGGTAACTGCAATAGCCCTGTGGGCGACGCTGATACATAATTCACTTTTCAACAGGAGCCTTTAAGTCCCATCAAGACCCAAGAGGGAGGTTTTGGCCACTTTGGGTTCAGCCGTCTGACCCGGCGGCGACCCTGCGCTCGCACCCCCACCCGGCGCCCGCCTCCCGGGCCGGCGCGGAGCAGGAGTCAGGTGGGCGGCCCGGGCTCGACGGGCCCCTCCCGCGGCCGCGCGTGCCAGCCTCAGCCCCTCCCGCCCCGCCGGCCCCTTTGTCCGCCCCGAGGGCGGCCCCTTCCCGCCCGCGGGGTGTGCGAGCTCTCCGGAGGAGGGTCGGAGGAGGGCCGGGGAGGAGCGGGGAGGAGCGGGGCGGGCGGCTGAGTGCAGGGGTGGGAGCTGCGCCGCACCGGGAGCGGAGCCGCTCTGTGACCCGCGCCGCAGCCGGTGCGCAGCCGCCGCCCCGGGGCGCGCCGGCGCCTCCCCTCGGCGGGGTCCGCTCAGCACGGCGGGGGAGCGCGGCTAAGCGGAGGGGAGGGCCGGGGGAGGGCCGGGGCGGGGCCCGAGCGGCAGCGGGCAGCCCGGGGCGCGCGCCTCCGTCTCTCGAGACGTCGGAGCCCGGCTGGGGACGCGTGCGCTCCGGGCTGGGGAACGCGGCTCAGGGAAAGGAGGGAGGGCGAAGCGACAGGAAAGAGCACAAACGCTGTGACTGCCGGGGACGCCGAGTGTTCGAGGTGCCTTTGAAGCGATCCTCACCCCAGGCTCCCGCCCATTGGCCGGGAAGCCTAGACGACCCCGTCTGAAGCTGTCACACTTCCCTCGACTGCTATATTCTCCACCGTCGGCCATGGCTTTCTCAGGCGACTGGTGGGGAAAGTGGCCTTCCAGTCACTTTCACTCCACTCCCCCAAGGACCGCAGGTGGCTAAAGTTGCCTGGCCTCCTGGGACTGGGCTGCTCGGGAGACTAGGTGGCTGCCTCCCGCGGTGAAGGAGACAGGGAGCCTGCCTTCTTCCTCCCTGTACCACCCCATTTCCTCTCCATCCTTAGAATCTTCCAGTATCTTAGACATAGCCTGGAAACTGCTAGCCAGGTAAATCGATACAGCAAAACCGTCCAGGTTCATAGGAAACGGAAAGCCGGGTCTACTGTGTCAGAGACTGGGACCATTAACTGCAGGAAAGGCGGCTCCGGGTGATTCTCTGTGTGCAGGCGTCCTCACTGGGCCCTGCCCTGAAGAGGACACACAGCAGCTGAGTGCCTTGGATACACTCGGTGTCCAAATCTTTCCCATGACTGAGCTATGGGAGAAGGAAATTCTGCTCATCGTCGCTTAAGCAAAAGTGTACTTTTGACTTGGTTGGCATTTTGCCTAATACGATTATTTATGAATATCGAAGGCATACAGTGAAGTTTTAAACACCGTATGTTAATTACTATTTCAGTTGTATTTGATAACGTTAATTAAAACACCAAATGGATTAACATACTCAGTGTCCTAATATCGGTCAAGAAAATAACAGCATAGGTAGCTTTTAACTTAAAAACTTGCTGTGGGCTCTTGGCTTGCTGCAGCCTTGTTTTAAGGCTGCCTCCACCTGGTCAGTATGTTAGTTCTGACAGTCGCTTCCCTTTCCTCCTCCTGTTCTCTAAGACTAGGGGATTTCATAACCAAGGCAGACAAAGAATGTGCGTCTGTTATTGTCCATATGTCAAGTGTGCAGGCAAAGCAGAGCACTGGTAACAAACATTGTGGTTGGTGACAACTGATTTCCCTACTGCACAAAGGAGTGGGGGTCAGGAGAGATGTCCAGGTTGGAATATCACTGAGGCACCATCTATAGAAAAACTGTCCTTAATAGCCACCCTTTGAAAGTAATGGACACTCCATTTGAGGGCTGTAAATACCAAGTGTGGACAGAAGAGTTGTGGGTCTGTGTTCTACAAATGTTTACTCTCTTCAGTATTGATCAAAGACCAACGTGGCCGCCTTCTGAGTCTGCATTGGGTAATTACAGAATGACAATAATCAATTCAACTTCTTTTACAATACAGAATCCTCCCCCCCCCCAAAAAAAAGGAGCCGGGGATGAATTGTGAAAAGAATGATTCATTTTAATAAAGACAAAGGAGACGGAAGGAAGAATGATATTGGCTGTGGCCGGCTAAGTGCAGGCATTGCTTGAAAAAAAGTTTGATCCTGCTTCCCTCTGCATTTCTGGGCCTTAGTTTGAATTTAAATGGGGCAGACTCCTTTGGTGGCCAGCAGGGCTTCTTATCATTTGAGACAGAGAATCTTCTTGGCTAATGTTGATGAAGTAGGTGACTTGAAGTGTTTGGGAGAAACAAAGTTTCAAAACGTAATTCAAATCGGAATAATAGGTTGAAGATGTTTTAAAGTTTCCAACATCCATTACTTTTCCAATTGATAAGCAAGAACGAAGATTGTATTTCCTCTTAATAAGTAGCCACTGCTGAATAAAGGCCTAAAGAAAATCAAAATCAAAAACAAGAAAGAAAGAATAGTACATCTGTTCTCTCTAGATGGGAGCTTTTCTTCTGGGATTGAAAGAGGGAACTTGGCCCTGATGATAGTAGAGTCCAGTGCCCTTGAACCCAGTGGTTATAAAATTTCCCTCATTTGTGTGGGAAAAAGAAACTTAGCATCTTTTTAAAGTGGAGAAGGTTGCTGCAAAATGAGTCTCTGTGTAGGTGTATACCCTGTTGCCTGGCCCTCAGCCCACGAATTCTAAATTCAGATAGGAAAGAGCCTAAGGTGACTAATGCCTGTCTAAGGAGGTGACTGTATAGACCAAACATCAAACAAAAGTAACCCTCTTTGCAGGCAGGACAGAACTGATGGAAATAATCACTTGGATCCCTCCAGTTTCTGTCTAGATCTCATTCAAAAGCAAAACTTATTTCTTTAGGTGGAGACAATATGAGTGTGTGGCCCCTTGGACCAATAAAATTTCTAAGAACTCAGAACTCACTGACTGAAGAGTGAAAAGATCCTTAGAGAATATCTTGTGCCAACACTCCCATAGAGCAGGATTGAGCTGCAGATGGGGGAAAGGGAGTGCCTACCTTAGTCTGGTGGGGGGCAGATCTCTTGGAACAGAGCTCATGGCAACAGATCACTGTGAGACATTCAGCAAAATTGCTGAAATTTCAGGCTTTTTATGACCAACACAGACACCAAATTCTCCTAGGTAGTTCTCACGTTTAATTTAAATATGAGAAATGCCTACACAGCCAGAGAAAGGGTGGGCTCTCGAGTTCCTTCCCTTGAAGGTCATTCACTTGAAGCAAAGCCCACTACCCTTCCCCCTCTCTGGGGGAGTGGTTGCACAGGTGCTGGCGGCATACTCCTCCTGGATAGCTTTGTAATTTACAAATCCAGTAAATTTCCAAGAGTTTGATGGTGTTTTCAGACACTTCCTGCACTGTCAGCTTTCTTCCAAAATTAGGTCTTCCTTTCTTCTTGGCTTGCTTTACTGAGAAACGTGTGAACTCACACATCTGGACTCTAATGTGGGTAGGAAACACTAAAAGAAACAAACTAGATTTGAAACCTAATGAAGATAGATTTTAGTTAAAAGTTCAAGAGAAGCCCAGAAGCAAACATTTCAATATCCTCCATACACAGGCAGGCTAAATACCTCCTCACAAGAATCCCTGACCCTCGTGTCCTATAAAGTGACTTCTCATATTCCCATTTGAGAAAATAAAAGTCAATACAAGGCTGTGCCCAAGTTTTGTTTGGGATTCAATATTCTAAGCAAAATATGCTCAACAGATGATAGTGGAGATGAAGCCAGAAAACAACTCCAGCTATTTAAACTGCCAAATGAGACATAAAGCTGCATTGTAAAAATCATCTGGAAAACAGGTTTTCCCATTGAAGTCGCTATGTGTTAATTACTGTGAGCTGGAGATCGAACGCCTGGAAGCCGACTTTCACCCCGCATACGTAAACGGAAAAAGTGCTGAACGGCAGCCAGAGGGCTCCTGCCTGGACTCATTGCCATGCATGCCTAGACATTAATATGTGTTCATGGAGGGTTCGTACAGTACGAGGTGTTATTTCCTTATAAAGAAACACCAGGTCTCGCTTTCCATTCTTCTTACAAAATTATTCGCATTATTTATGCTACATTGAGCGATCTAATTTCTTCGTGATAGTCAGCTAATTGCTCTGGCAGGTAATTAGAAGCGGTTTACAACGCAAAGGGCTTTTGCATTGCCCTTCGGATTATTAAGTTGCGCTGTAAATTATACTATATTTGCTGGGGAAAAATTCTTTTGAGCAAGTTCTCTTCCTGAGATCCGAGATGAAATCACCCCCCACCCCTCCCTAGCCACCGCCACGGCCACCACACCCCCCGCTTTTCCTGGACTCAGAGTCGAATGATTCTAAAGCACACGATTTTGTTCGTGTTCACTGGGCCGAAATAACGTGGCCATTATGGCCTGAAATGGGCCAGGTTTGAAGCGAGCTTCCTGCGCGCCTGCAATATCCAGCAGGCATGTGGGAAAAGAGCGGCTTAAATGGGGACATCTGCTCAGTGCTGCTCATCTTACTCTTACAGCCAGGTCAGGTTAAGAGAATAACCTGTTCACCACCTTTTTTCTTGTTAATAAGACTATTAGAAAAAAGCAAGCACATACACACAACAGCACTAATTGACTGTCACATAAGCAAAGAATCACGTCCGTGTACACACACACACACAGCTACAAGAGGAACTGTAAAGCATAACCACTGAGTGATTTTGATAGAAAGGCACAGAATTTCCTGCAGAAAAACAACCCATGAAGAAAATCTACATATGTAAGCTCAAAAACGCTCCCTATAGAAATGGATTTGTGCAAAGGATCTGAAGAACTCATTTTAAGCCAAAAGTAAACTCTGGAGAACATTTTCTTCCTCAGGCTTTTAAGTATTTTGGAGTCCCCACACTTTTTGGTGGTGGTGTTTTAATCTGTGCAATGAGACCAAAGAAGCATTTTGGTTTGCCCTGTGTTTTAGAAAGGCAACTGCAACCCTGATCACAAATGCCCCCTTTTTCCAACCCTGTACTGGGATATGAGCACATGTGTGATAAAGCCCAGAGACCCAGAGCAGCTCCTAGATTATTTGTAATTAGACACAATTCCCAAAGTAACATTTTTCTTCCCGAAACTGCGATTGCAATTGTCAACCGTCTGGAGGAAACGCGGCAGGGTGAGCTGGGAGCATTGCTTCTCCCAGGAACAGAACAGAATGAAAAGAAATCAATAGTGTTGCGGATAAGGATTTAGTAGTTTTTAACTCTGCATGTTAGCTGTGAGAAAGTAATGTATAATATCAAAAGAGAAAACAGCCCAAACAAATCTATTTCAGAAAAAAAACCCACAACACTCTCATCTGAATGTCTAAGCTGCTTTTTTTTATACACCAAGCTTGCACAAGAACAGTAACACCATCCTCTACAAACAAGCAAACCCTCTTCCTTACAAGTGTTTCCTTCATTTGCATGATGAAGAAGGATGGAATGTTGTGGAAGTGATTATCAATTTCATCTATTGAAATTGGCTGGGAAAGATGAACCACAAATAAATCATAGAATATATGCCTGCCTGTAGAACCAGAACAAGGCCACACCAACATGGTATGAAGATGTGAGCACATGTGGAGAGAATAAATAGGAAATGTGTTTTTTTCTTCATTTAAATAGGCTATACACATACAGTGGAGAGTTGGGGAAGGTATCTTGGTAAATTCTCTCTCTCTCTTTCTCTCTCTCTTTCTCTGAACCTATTTGTTAACAGGACTGTTTGATTGTTTGATGCATGAGGAGAAGCCCTTGTCTTCTGACTATATGCAATTTGAATTACCCAGCTAAAGGAAATCAAAGTACATAATCCTCTAGGTTAAACCGGTAAACATTTTTGAATTATAAAGTGTTCCTAACTTTGAATGCTTTACAATAACAGAAAAGAAAACCTACAAATATTAAGGAGAAATGGAAGAATATATCGAGTCGATTCAGAAAAAAGCAAAAAGAAAGGAAAATGCTCTTTCTCGTTTATTCAAGAAATAATGCTTTGTCCCTGGGGCAAGTAGCTCAAGAGTCACGGGCGGCTTCGCTGTGGCCAACAAATGCATCCAATTAAGCAATGCCAGGAAAGTAAGGACCCGGCTGTAAATGTGGCCGGACAGTTGAAACCGAATAACCTCACTAATAGGGGCTATTGTTCAGCGTGGAAGTTCCCATTTTCCAATCAGGAAAATACAGCCTTCTCTCAGCTCCAGCCGACTGATCCCTTCCCACCTACGGCTCAACAATCTGCCACCAGCGAGGGGCTTTTATTACGTCCCTTCCCAGGAAATGTCAGGCAAGTTCTTATGTAAAACCACCCGAAAACAGGGATGGCCCCCGTGAAGGGGGCCCTCAGGAATCCACAGGTCCACGCCTGGCCAGGCTTTCTTTTCAACAGGAAAGAAACTTTGACCATAGAATTCCCAGTAGCCCTCACCTGCCCCCACCTGGTTCATCCCTCTCCTCCCGTGCTCGCCGGCTTCACGTTTTATCTAGTAGCCCTCGCGTTTCTGCGCCAGGTGCCCACACTGGGGAGAGGGCAAGGCTGTTCCTTCTTATCTTGCCTGCCACGGTCGCGCCGCTGGCACCGCGCTCGCTTGCTCGCTCGCTCGCGGAGGACACCCGCGGGTCGGCTAGCAGAGCTGGGGACTCTGCGCCAAGTCTTAGGCAACTCAGACGCCAGCAGCTGTCTTAATCCGTACCCTGCAGAGGTACGCGCTCAGTTCCCGCGCCTTCTCCCACTAGGCTTTCACTTGTCTTCCGACCTCCTCGCCCCCCCCCCTTCCGACCCCTTTCCCCCTTTCAGCCCATATTTATATAGACTGTACTTCTATTCAAAACTATATTTGTTGTAAATGCGTTGCCGAACAGTTGAAAGCCTGGCTAGCTTTGATATTTTCAACTATAAATCTCCATTTGTACTTAGTGATTGCAAATGGCTTTATTAATTTGTCTGGAATCTACACATTTTAATCTATTAACCAAGAAACAGAGGCATATCTCACTCCTCTCTCTCTGGAAAGAGAATGCAGAGATCAAAACCTCTGATTTGCTTTTAGGACCTTGTTTCTTTGGTCCTGAGAGATTCCCAGCATCGACTAGGTCTTCAACCCCGCCTGCAAAAAGACACACACACACACACACACACACACTCAAACCACCATCACCACCAAAAAAAAAAAAAAAAAAAAACCAAAACCACCTCCCTTTCTCTGCTCCATCTAAAGAGATGGTGATGTATACTGTAGCTGCAAGGTGTTAAATATACTTGAGCAAGTAGTTCCCAGGATGTAAATTAGGTCCCAAAAGCTGTTGTCCAAATCGAAGAAACAGAGAAATTAATCTGGGAGACTATCCATCATCACCGGTAATAAAGAGAGAGACATGGATGAGACAGATGATATGATTAAGGGGCTGTGGTCGTTTTAATTAACTTTTTGCTGTCCTGTAATGATCAAACTGGTCACCAGACCCGGTCAATAAGCATGTTAATATCAAACAAATAAAACCAGGGATGATTAAAAACCTCCTGGTTTATTAAATTTGAAATTCAAATGAAATTTATGCTGCAGATGCATACTGAATGCTAATAGATTCTTATCTTTATTGATAGTGGAGCCCACAAGTATGCAAGAAAACAGCACACTGTGAACTCCTATTCCTTCCAGCACATTAAGCTTCTTATTGGGTAGGGGAAACTTTTCATTGATGTCTGGAAATCTGAACTTCCTGTATTTCTTCCTCCTTTTCTCTAAACATGTCAATTATTACAGTACAATACTGCAGAACAGTGAGCAATTCCAAAACAGGTGAGCTGAACTCTGCCCTCAATGGCTTAAACAGGCTGGCTGTATCTGTCATAAGCTACATAGAGTTCTCTTCCGTGGCACAGGATTCAAGTGTGCTGGGGCCACTTCTCCAGAGAGTGGGAGAGTGCCATTAAGACAAGTTTCATTTAAAGTAGAAGCCAGCCTGTGAGTGTTTTAACTTGACAGCCTCAAGATACAAATATTAACCACTTCTTTGGGGGGAGCCAAAAGATAAGCAGGAGTAAGTGGAATGTGTAAATTTTGATGTGTGTGTGTGTGTGTGTACACTATACATTAGTGACACACTGGTTTATATTTTTCTAATGAAAGCTGTACAGTACATTACAAAGTCCCCAAAGCTGAAAGCAAACCTCATGCAAATTGAAGAATCTAGTATTTTCACTAAATTCACACCAACATTGTGACTCATTGTCATAGGAAGAATGACATGTGATTCTAAAATGCATTTGAAATACATACAAATGAAATATTTTAAGAGTTAGCTTAAAATTGAGTAGCTCAAAATTGCAGTCACATGATGCTGTTTTTCTAATTCCTGGCAGTTTTGAGGAAACAGTAGTTAACGCCTCTGTTTACTCTCATGCTCAGCATTTAACTTTTTAATAGTCTTGCCTCTTTCCCTTCTCATGAAGGAGTCTTCCTTCAAAGCGCTTCCCTCCACCTTTGAGGATGGTGGTATTGATTAAAGTTAAACCCCAAATTTGAACAACTACATATTAGGTTCTTAAAATGAATATCATTATAGAAGGAGACCAAAGCAATGAAGTTAATTCTCCTTTATTTGTTAAACGGAGTTCCCTCCTTCCCCCACCCCTTCCTCCTTCTGGGTTGCTCTGTCACGCCTTCTCAACACGCTAAAATCATTCAGAGGGGCTTGCAGGGAGAAACACAGCATTTATGATAAGCATCAGGCTTCAGAGAAAGAAAGCAGTTCATTAATTTACTTCACACTTACTTCAAAGTATGTGGATGTCCCTTACTTCCTTAATCAATAGATATGATGTGCAGTCAATACTTGCATATGTGAAAAAAAGGTTCAGAAATGCAAACTCCTGCATCACCAAACATCAGCCTCAACAATGCAGGTGAAACTTATGCAAATGAGGAAGCCTGATTTGGACTTCAGCAAAACCCAGGAGATTTTTTTTGTTTTTTGATATCTTCAGAAGCTGCAATACATTTGAGGAGAGAGAGAATCTCCCAAGTAAAAACAGGACAGTTCTCTCGTGTACTCACATTTTAATCGACTCCCTCTTAAAATTAGACTTCTGAGAGTTTCCTAATGGGGTAAAGTAGAAATTACTGTGGTTTTAAAGAGCATGAATATTCAACAGGACTCCAAGGACTGGATTTTCCCTTATTCTGGTGTTGGCCTTTTTGTGGTTTAAGAAGTTCGATTGTGATGACCAGAGAATTGTAACGACATTTCTGAAGGCAATTAATATTAAAAACAGCAAGCAAGTGACCAAAAGGCAGCAAATTGGAAGGACATGTTGCCTCCAGCACCCTCCTAGATGGTGTTCTCAAACCGAGCCCAAGTTTTGTCAAAAGCTCACTTCCATTCTTACATAAATGGAGCCAACAGATTTCGGTCACTCTGATTTCTCTGTCAGAAAGGCACAGTGGGGTTTCCTGTGAAAACTTCTAAATTGGGTAAAATGCTCCTCAATTTCTCATCCAATGGGGGTGGGGAACACACCCCTTACTACCTAATCCTTTTGTAATTTTACTGCACGCTGTGGGGCAAACACACCTCCTCTAGGACGGGCACTTCCAAAGCCACCTCGGAAAAGGGAGTAAGGAGTGACCAGATCAAAGTAACGACTGGAAGGAGCAGGCTCACACATGCCCCACACCACCAGTTTTCCAACCTTTCAATCTTTCTATCTGGCTGAACCGTCAGGAAATGGAGGGTAAGTATCAAGATTTTCTTCAAAACTATACTGATAGAGTCCAGGAAGCTGAGAAAGAGAAAAATCACTGCCTCTTTTATGTTCAAGGAGGCAGAGGAAGTTAGTAATTGAGGTAGGGTTTGGGAATATTTATTTATCCAGCCTCACTCAACTTCGCAGTCAGTTTCTCGAGATCTTCAATCTCTCATGAACGTACACTTTATTGTATTGTTCCTGTTCCCCACCCCCAGCTTTGGTGAGAGCGCGCACGCACACACTCCTCTTCCTCTAGATCGCGCGCACACAGGCGCGCACCCACTCTCCACCGACACTTAACACGTGTGCACGCCTCTCCCCACCCGGGATTGAACGCGCTGTCGCTCCTGACTTACTAGGCTAAAGGGACTCAGTTACGCTACACACTTCCCAGCTCTGTCCCGTGCCCCTCTTTGTCACACACTCAGTTACCTCCGCCCACCCCCACATACACTCCCCCGGCAGTTGCACGGGCGGTTGCACGATGTCTGCTTGCCCCTTCTCGACCACGTCCTTGAGACCCTGACCCAGTCACCCCTCCGCTCTCTGTACTGCTCTCTCCGGGGTGGGTCACACTCGCGATCACTTTGCACGCGCGTGCACGCGCACATTCTGCGACACTCTCACCCCCTCCCGCCGGCGCCGATGACCTCACGGCGCGCGCGCAGCGCGGCCCGGCTAGGTCGCAGATTGGTTGGCCGCGCCTCCGCGGCACTTCAAAGCAGGAGAGGGAGCTACAATTGTGGCGGAATGGGCGGAACTGATCATTGTATTGCACACCTCTAAAAAAAACACTGCCTCTGATTTATCAATATAAAAAAGATCCTCTGAGAGGAGGAGGGCGCTTCTGTGTGATGGCAACTTCACTTCTAGGGGTGAGTCTCAGGATCTTCTCTCGCTGGTTTAATTAGTTTCCTTTTATTGCCGATTGGAGGGGGTTAAAGTCTCCCCGGCCAGGCCACGGGCTATCAGTCTCTCTATTGAGAGCCCCCCCCCGCCCCATACAAGTGAGTTCAGAGAAAAGAAAGGGGGGAGGAGGCAGAGCTACTTTTTTTCAGCACAGGGAAGGTTTGGAGGGCATTGAGACCCGCCACCTCGCAGCGCCCGGCCGCTCCCTGCCCGGGAGACCGCGTAGCCCCTAATACACTCGATTTTGGAGGGGACGCGAGTAAGTTTTCTCCCTCCTGGGCATACTGCGGATTTTTCCCCTTCCCCTTAATTTTTTTTCCTCAGCCCGCCCTGTATTGCAGGTACGTTGAACTCGTCTTATTTTATCATTGTAGATACACTTAGAAAGAAAGAAAGAAAGAAAGAAAGAAAGAAAGAAAGAAAGAAAGAAAGAAAGAAAGAAAGAAAGAAAGAAAAAAAAAAAAGAAAGAAAAAGAAAGGCTGGAAAAGCGAGTAAGCCTTACAGTTCGGCCTCTAGGCCCGGGAGAAGCAACCAAGGATGGGTTGAGGGGTTCCGGAACAGTATTTTCAAAGCTCTCCGGATTGCAGAGTAGCGATCTTAAATGCAGGCCAGTGATTTCCCCAGGTGGCACGGCAAAGGGAACTTCTCCCGCCGCGATCTGGACTTTCTGTTCGTTTGATCAAAAGCGTCTAGGGCTTTGTGCACACAAGAGTGTTGTCTTAGGTGAGAATTCTTGTTAAACTCTTCTTTAGCGTGGCGTTTTGCTCCGGAATCAGACGCCCGCAACCAAACTTGTCCCCTCCTGTAGAGTAGGAGGCAGCCGGGCGCCGGGGCAGCTGGGGGTGTCAGGTGAGTTGGTGGCGGCTTGCCGCAGCTAGAGATGGGGAGCAGTGGGGCGTCTAGAGGCTACCAGGGGACTAATGCACATTTCTTCCCTACCCCCCACCGGTCCTTTGCCCACCACCCCTCCCCCACCGCTCTTCTCCGCTCCGGGTCTCAGGAAGAACCTAGGTTGGGATCCACTCCTCTGGCCATGCTTGCTGCTACCTGTAATAAGATCGGCAGCCCCAGCCCGTCTCCCTCCTCCCTGTCGGACAGCTCCTCTTCCTTCGGCAAAGGCTTCCACCCCTGGAAACGCTCTTCGTCCTCCTCCTCCAGCAGCTGCAACGTAGTGGGTTCCAGTCTCTCCAGCTTCGGCGTGTCTGGGGCCCCCCGCAACGGCGGCTCGTCCTCGGCAGCAGCAGCGGCGGCGGCGGCGGCAGCGGCGGCCGCGGCCCTGGTGTCCGACTCGTTTAGCTGCGGCGGCTCGCCGGGCTCCAGTGCCTTCTCCCTCACCTCCAGCAGCGCCGCCGCCGCGGCCGCAGCAGCCGCCGCCGCCGCCTCCAGCTCGCCCTTCGCCAACGACTACTCCGTGTTTCAGGCCCCGGGCGTCTCGGGGGGCAGCGGCGGCGGGGGCGGCGGCGGCGGCGGTTCCGGGGCGCACTCCCAGGACGGTTCCCACCAGCCGGTGTTCATCTCCAAGGTGCACACGTCGGTGGACGGGCTGCAGGGCATCTATCCGCGCGTGGGCATGGCGCACCCGTACGAATCGTGGTTCAAGCCCTCGCACCCGGGCCTGGGCACCGCGAGCGACGTGGGCTCCGCGGGCGCCTCCAGCTGGTGGGACGTGGGCGCTGGTTGGATCGACGTGCAGAATCCCAACGGGGCGGCTGCGCTGCCAGGCTCGCTGCACCCGGCCGCCGGGAGTCTTCAGACGTCGCTGCACTCGCCGCTCGGAGGCTACAACTCGGAATACTCGGGCCTGAGCCACTCGGCTTTCAGCAGTGGCGCTTCGTCTCACCTGCTCAGCCCGGCGGGCCAGCACCTCATGGACGGCTTCAAGCCGGTGCTGCCAGGCTCCTACCCTGATTCGGCCCCGTCGCCGCTGGCCGGCGCGGGCAGCTCCATGCTGAGCGCCGGGCCCGCGGCGCCGCTGGGGGGGTCCCCACGCTCGTCCGCGCGCCGCTACTCGGGCCGCGCCACCTGCGACTGCCCCAACTGCCAGGAGGCTGAGCGGCTTGGTCCCGCGGGGGCGAGCCTGCGGCGCAAGGGGCTGCACAGCTGCCACATCCCGGGCTGCGGCAAGGTGTACGGCAAGACATCGCACCTGAAGGCGCACCTGCGCTGGCACACGGGCGAGCGGCCGTTCGTGTGCAACTGGCTCTTCTGCGGCAAGCGCTTCACGCGCTCTGACGAGCTGCAGCGGCACCTGCGGACCCACACGGGCGAGAAGCGCTTCGCCTGCCCGGTGTGCAACAAGCGCTTCATGCGCAGCGACCACCTGAGCAAGCACGTGAAGACGCACAGCGGCGGCGGCGGCTCGGCGGGCTCCAGCGGCGGCAAGAAGGGCAGCGACACCGACAGCGAGCACAGCGCTGCGGGCAGCCCGTCTTGCCACTCCCCTGAGCTGCTGCAGACCCCGGAGCCCGGCCACCGCAATGGCCTGGAGTGACTGTCGCGCAGCCTCCCACCTGGCCCTTTCGGGCTTGTGTGCCTGGCCTGGGCTCCAGTGTCGGCTCACCGTCTCGCGCTCTCTCCCCAGCTCCCCGTTCCCCCTTTCTCCGGCTTCCCTCTCCTGATTTTATGAAAGGGATGTGGACAGTAAGTAAGCACGCATCTGTGGCTGGAGCCCTGGCTCCCTTCCGCAAGGTGACAGCGAGGCCTGGCGCAGTGGTAACCTGATTCTCCAGCTCCCGGCCGGCGGAACTTCGAGAGGGCAGAAGCCTCTGGAGTTAGAATGGGGCGAATGGGGTGTCTGATAGACCCGCCCCCGGCCTCTGCGGCCGCGGAAAGCGCAGTGCTCAACCGGCTTGAGCAGAAGCTGCAGGGAGGGAGAAGCCGAAGGTCGGGCAAGGCACCCTGCCCGGACCCCCGAGCGCGTCCCTTGTGCCGCTGTCCCACTTTGAGCACTGCCCTGCACGCAGGCCTGCTGCACCCTGACCGGGTTGGCAGAATTTAGCTCTCCCCACTCAGCTATGCCTAGCTCTTTTGCGCCCTGAGGGTGAACCGCTGCGACTTGTGCGAAGGGAAATCAATGCCGCTACCGGTTTTCATCTCTGTGACTTTTTTTTTTTAACTGAAAAACTGAGAGGAAAAATAAACAAGCAACCTTCCTCTTAGCTTCCCGTTTAAATAATTTTTCTCTGCCTGTGAGCACGTCTTTCTAAACTGCTATTATCGGTCCCAAAGTTATTTTGATGGCAGTAACTTATGGGGTGGGGATGGGAGTGAGGGTAGGTGTCTTTTTCTTATGCAAAAAATACCCCCTTTCCGGTGAGAGCAGATTAACCACCTTCGTGTTTGTCCCTTTCTACCTCGTTTTTTTTTTTTTTCACCATTCCCGAGCATCTTCTCCCAATCTTTTTTTTCTTCTCCCCCTTTAGGTTAGTCCAACAGTCAATTTATCTACTCATTTCTGTAAATTATTGCAAGTCGTTTAATATTTTAGGATTAAACTTTTTTTGTGGTTTAAACTCAAACGAAAAAGCTATCGTTTATTTCAGATGAGGCTGCAGTTTAAATGCCAAAAGAGGGAAACAGGAAATAAAATTAAAATTCTTTGTAAAATATATCTGAACCTAACGGTTTGTACAACTGGAAAATCGTTCTAGGTTAGTTTCCCATTAGACATGACTCTGCCGCTGTGAGGCGTGAGGCACATTGTCCAGGAGACGATTTTGTATAGTATTTTTCTTGTACATTACTTCCGGTAAATATTTGAAAATATATTGAAGTAAACTTGATTTTTTGTCAGAAGGAAATATTAAGAGTTATTACCGAGGTCCTGATGAGCTGCAGGTTTTTTGAGCTCAATTCTGGAGGTGCAGAGCCACACACGCACTTTCCGGGCCTAGTTTTGCTCGAATATGAATTTAGATAGGTATCAAGCTGTAACTAAGACACTGTTTGATAAATGTTGGATGACATTTAATTTAATGAAGCATGTACTTATTTGCATTTGCTGGCAGTTCAGGCGTAGTTAAAGTGAGAGTTCTTCTATACTTCATAAGAACGGGGTCTGGCAAACCCATGTATTAAATAAATTGTCCAAGTGATACTCGACTAACTTTGGCCTTTGTGTATTTCCTGAAGGTGATATTGTTAACTGTTGACAAACACTCCTGACACTACATTTAAGTGTTGTTTGCAGAGTCTGCAAACTAACTATTCATTGTAATGTTGAAATAATTTGGATATTTCACATTGAAATGAAAAGCCTTTCTCTGGAACATTTTAGACTTGCATTTTAAATGCATGAAATGTAATTGATTTATTTGTAATATTTTAAATGGTATTAATAAACTCAGATAAAAGACTAGGTCAGTTAATTTGTATTTTTTTCCCTTTTAAAACTATGGGCATTTGCATTTTTCTTCAGTTTTAATGTCTAATTTAAACAAAATATGACCCTGTTTTTTTTGGTAATATTTAAATATTTGCCTTTAAGATATTATGTGGATGGAAGGTCTATTTGGCAAAGCTGTGTTTTCTTTGTTTACCAAGATAAAGATTATAGTATCTAAAATATGTAATTAATTATTTACCATTAGATTTAGCTCATAGCATCAGGATTTATTGATCTCTTAGAACTTGTAGTAATTTACCAAACAATTCAAAGAAATTTCATGTTGCTGCTTCCTTCTCAGGCTTCAGAAGGGCCTCAGGTTGTTGGCCTTTGATGGCATTTAGTATTTAAAAGGCCAAGACTTAACATGAAAGATCAATACATCTAAAATAAAAGCATCATTTGGGGATCACTTCTGTTGTTAGGAGGCAGAGGAGGTCAAGCTATCAATAGCTTGTTTTTTGGCATTCTGTTGTAGCTAAAGAGTCTGCAGAGGTAAATATTAGTAGATTCCTGTTGAAATGAGTTACCTGTTCTTTAAAAGTCTCTAAACAGTCACCAAAGAAAAGGAAGGTTAAACCTTAATCTATCTACGAGGCTATTGTTCAAAGGTGTCAATGATGCCAATAAAAAGCATTGTCTTGTTATGTCTAAGTGCATTTAAGCAATGAGTGTTCCTTGAGCCATACTTTGAAACATAATATACTTTAAATGTTGATTGATGTTATATCAAACTATTTCACTATTAGATTAATATTATTTTGAATCAAACTGAATAAAAAGTTAGTGTGTTGAGATTCTGCTAAGTTTAGCTTCTTTCTTTCTGTTCACATACTCCTCACACTCAGTCCAGTCTTGGTATTCATCTTGAACTGAAAAAATTTTCATAGAAATTTATGTAAAGTTATAATACATAGAAAGAAGTGAAAAATGCAGCAGATTATAAATCATATAAAAAGTCTAAGCAAAAGCAATCAGGTTTGTAGTTCAATATGCTGTATAATAATACTGTTGGTGTCCAATCGGCAGGGTCTTCATCCAGCTGTCCACTCCACTCACACTCAAGTCTTTGTGGTCAGAAATAAACAAGTTAGTTTGATATTTTGAGATACTGTGGCTCTAAGAAATGTTTACTAAAGAAAATAAAATAGTTTCTGTCACCGTTTTCCTAGGAGTAATGCAGAACACAGTTGAAGTGTTTCTTTTTTGTTGAAACTTGCAAGTAGCTGAGGGATGTGGAGAGGCCAGTTCTACATTTAATGTAGAGGCAAGTAAGAGGCCAGCTGCTTGGTCCATTCATAGGAATGAATATTTGATTGGATAGGTGGATTGTCTGAGAAACGATTTCTTTGGGGTACAGAAAGCAGGGCTTATTTTTGTCTTGTAGGTGTTCAAACTTTCACTTTCTTTCGCTTCCCTCAGTCTAGCTTGAATTTAGTTCAGTTTTTTTTTTTTTTTTTTTTTTTTTTAATCTGCGTGGAGCAGTATTTCTAACTTAGTTTCACAGAGTGAGGAGAGTCCTCTTTGGGGGCTGAACAACATGTGTCTTTGGGGAGGAAGGAAGATGACACACAAAAGGGGTTCTCTTCTGTGTCGCTGATAATGGCTAGAAACTCACTGCCATGAAGCCAGAGAGGCTGTCACTTTGAACCAAAGGACAAGCTTCCGGGCTTGCAGATCAAGGTAGAGTCAAACTAGCTGTTGACCCAGAGGTCAGGCCTGCATGTGTCAGCCCATCCTCCAGAGACTCAGAAGGCACTGCCCCCTCCCCAAGGACTGGTGCTATTCAGCCCTCCTGGTTCCTCCCTCAAGCCTGCCCCAAGCTTGAGTCTGAACTTCCCCACCTTGCCTGCTTTTTCCCTGGCTTCTTTATCACCTTTCTTTTTAGATGAGCTTGTTCACTTAGGTAACTGACTGATTAGGTGAAGCTGGACTGTTGCCTAAGATATGTTATGCAGGAAGCCTAATTTAAACCAATGTGGTAGTTGGTCTTACACAGGAGATTGTTCCTGTGCAGGCTTGTCTCTCCACTGCCCTGTTCCCCGCGTCTTGGCTTCTCCACTGGGCTCCTTGGATAGGGAACCTACTAAGCCCAGAAGCAGGCAATGAGCAGACTCCTGGTCTTAAGTATTTCAGTCTACCATTTTTGTCTCCCCATGGATCTTTTAGTCAGGTTATTGAATAAAAAAAATTATTGAAAATTAATTTTTTATTTGCTAGAGAAGATTACCTCACAAGTCAGAGGATAGGGGTGGGGCGCTGGTAATTAAAGCAAAAACGTTTGGGGGAGAAAGTGTAGATTTAAATATACCCAGACTGCCTGAGATAATAGAGACAAATTTGTTAGTAGAGACAAATCTACCTGAGATAGTAGAGACAGATACTCATTTGTTTTTCATATAAATGAGGCACTGATTTGATCCCAGTATTTTTGAATAAAGTGGTTTTAAATTTTTCTGCCTTGAAAAAAAATGTGGCAGGCATTTCTATTTCATTTCTATCGCTCCCTCAACATCACTAAAATAACTACATATTCGAATTCTCTATCTCCTCTCTGCCCCCTCCACGCTCCTATTTCAAAATAGCCTTAAAATTTTCTGACTGACTTTCGAGAAGACATGTTGTGTCAAGGGGGTAATGGAGTACTCTGCCGGCTCAGCCGCAGTTCTCAGAGCCCATCTTCCAAAGGCTCCGCTCAGCACAATGGTCGCTGTTATTTAAAAAGCTAAGATGCAGAATTTGCTTGCGCCTTTATTTCCTGCTTCCGGATTAGGGGAAAGCCAGTAATCCCTGGGTGTCCTGGACCTCAGCCTCCTGGTTCCAGGGGAAGAGTGAGAGGCCACCCTGTAGACTCTCGCTGGGAACTGAAGTTTGATTCGCTGCTTCAGGGGGAGGGAAGAAGTCTATTTTATTTTAGTCCCTGGACGCGTGTTTAATTTAATTTAATTTTCTATGGGGTCTCTTGGCAGCAGGGAAGCAGCCTTCTACATTAGTTTTGGTTCCTAAGGAGAGTTGAGACTCTCCTAGAACCCTGGGGACAGCGAAGGGGGCTTGAAATCACATAGCCCTAGGCATGATGCGTTCTTCACAAGCGCGTCTCCTAACGTTAGTTTTGAAGCTCGAATGCTTGGGTTCTTGTTTGAAGTTCACTTGCCATCTGGCTGCGCAGGCCGTAAATTCTACAGAAGGCTAACTGGAAGTGTGACCTATGCTTTGCTGAGGTCCCTCCGTGTTCCTGCGGTTCTCTGAAAACAACCGTGGGAGCCGGGGAGGAGTTCCCAGCCCTTCCCTCCGCCACCCAAGGCTCGGGTTGGCCTCTTCCATACGCAGGCCGCTGTCCGGAAGATCCCTAGTCGCCCCGGGAAGGCTCCCGACTGCCAAGCTGCACCTGTGCCGACTGCTTCGGGGTAGCAGTGGAGACCTAGGGTGACAGTGGCAGTTCTGCCGGGGACCCTCTGGGATCCCGCCGCACACAAAGGCTCCGCGGCCGTCCGAGCCTTCTGCGCGGACAGCGAGCGCCACCCTGTGCCCCGAGGCCGCTCTGCAGAGCCCGGGGCCTAACTAAGGCTCCAGCAGCACCTCACTCCCCACCCCAAAACGGCGTTGCCACTAAGTCTGTCTCAATGCGAAAATGTGCTGCGCTTTTTTGGTTTTAGGAATCAGTTTAGCGC
Organism: Ondatra zibethicus; assembly: GCA_004026605.1. Taxonomy (NCBI): domain Eukaryota; kingdom Metazoa; phylum Chordata; class Mammalia; order Rodentia; family Cricetidae; genus Ondatra; species Ondatra zibethicus. The sequence continues at coordinate 2,342 of PVIU01004520.1, read as the reverse complement.
CTAGGAGAGAAGAGATTTGGTGGGAAGGTACAGACTCATGGGACCTTGAGCAGAACAACTAAACTTTTTTTTCTTAAAGCGTTGTACCTAAAACTCAACCATCTCTTTAGTTCTTGCTTTTTCTCTGCTCTCTCCCTTCTAATCTTTGGGTGCTGATAGCAATCAATCTTCTTCAGGCCATATCTTGGTGATAATTTAAAGGAGAGCGGAGGAAGATCAACCACTTTGAAAGAGCCCTCATTTGGAGAATGTACCTGCAAGCTGCCTGAGGGAAGGAGCTGGCATTTAGCAAAACTCTTCCCACCTTGGCTCCTCTAGGCCTCTGTCACGGGTGTTTGTGTTAACTGGGATCCACTTTGTATCCTTGACTGGTCAAGGATAAAACTTGACAATCATTGATGGCTCCAAAGCACCGTCTCTATTGACGTGAGGCACCCTCAGACTGAGGCTTCTTCTGAAGCACTAAGAGGGAACTCTCCGGGACGCACACCTGTGCAAGACAGAGCTCTCAAGGTTACTCCATTGATTTCACACGGACAGTGGAACAGGAGAGAGTCTTTATTTGGTGTGCAGTGTGCCCAGCGCAAGCAAAGCAAAAGCGCTTGTGGCGGCGTACAAGTAATGCAGCCACCAACAGCTCTAGAACATAATTGACAAGCCCCCTAGGGAGCGCCACCCTCCTCCCTGAAAACAGCTGGTGATCAAGATCCCCGCCCCCGCCCCCACCCCCACCCCCGAGTCCGGAAAGCCAGGAAACACTGGAACGCCGCGTTCTCTCACCCTATTGTGCCTAGGTGTTGCAAACCACTGAAGTACAGAGCTTCGTGCTTTGATCTCATGGCCCTGCCATTCTGTAGCACAGAGGGGTGGGTTTAAATTAAATTTCTTTTTCTGCTGATAAATTCTAATGGGCCTCAGAAGGTGAATAATTATGCAGTAACATTTCATGGGTTGTTGGAGTGGGAATTCCCACTGCGCTGTCACCAGGAAAAGAATGCTCAATGCTAAATGAAGCTTCGCAAGTAAGCCACAAGTGTCTTTCGAGACCCCTGCCGACAATCCGGCCATTTTTACTTTCATCTTTCTCGCCTCCGCTAAGCACTGTCATTTTTTCCCTTACATTCAAGGTTGTGGTTTTTTGTATGTTTGTTTGTTTTTTGCTTTTTTTGGTGATTAAAAAATATTGGAAACAATCAATACTTAAAAGTTTTTTAATCAATACTTAAATAGTAAAAAAACTGTGTTGTTGATTAAATCATGAGAAATACAGAACCTTGGCGAAAGCTGGGGCAGTATTCTGGCAAAGGGAACACACACCCAGGATGAAGAGCCACCTGAGACTTGCCCTCACGGACTAGATTTAGGTCTAGCTCTCCCTTTTTTGGTTTTATTTTTGGGTTTGTTGTTGTTGTTGCTGCTGCTGCTTTGTTTTTTTAATTGCAGAAAAGTAGCCGAATTTTTAAGAGGTGTCTGATCACTAGGATTTTGAGTCTGCCTAATTTTGCACCCCCACAATCCAGAAATGGCTTCTTCACTAGAGAAGGTTTAAAGGAAAAATGCCTTTGTTGCCCCATGCTCCCTAGCTGAGGAGGACTATATATTTGAGATTTTAATTTACATTTAATCTTCTGCCAAGCTCAATAAAAATTGTCAAAAGTTTGGACATATCAAAAGGAAAGCAGTCCCTAAACCTAAAAATAAAAGGACTCTAAATTTGTCATTTAAAGCACAATGAAGGCTTTCTTGGATTTTTGTATTATTATTATTAAGAAAATCCCTGTTCTTCATTCACACCAGTGCTCCATTCCACACTGTTTTCTTGTTTAGTTTACGTTCTTTAAGCTTCTTCCCTGAAATGAATAGAAGTCCCACAAGCATCAGGATTTCTATAGAAACCAGAGCCGGCTCATCAGGTTCTCCCTCCTCTCGCGCCCAAACAATGAGTTGATTCACATTATGCTCACTTCACCCCAAACTCTGTGCAGATGCTGCATACTTTCAATAATTCACCTTGACTTATCTTTATGTCTGTGGGGGAACCAATCCTTCCAGCTCTCAAGTTTTTGGCCACTGCATTTTAAATCCTGAAACAGAAGAAAGTAGATGGCCTCCCCCTTTGCTGAGTTCAAGTAATTGGCTAGTTCAACTGAAAGTAAAGGGTTTGTACTGCCCAATTTTGCACCCAATTTAATGCCTCCAGTTACCTGGGGGCCCTGTCATCAGGTTTCCCACCACTTCAAGGAAGCTGTGTCCTTGCTTGCATGTTGCTCAGTGCTTGTTTTCCCTGCATACCTACCCCTTAGCTCAGCCCCACCGCCCTTCTCTAAGCAGGTTTTTTCCCA